>BQNB010045820.1:0-2500 GCA_026074375.1 Tanacetum coccineum | reverse complement strand
CCCCCCCCCCCCCCCCCCCCCCCCCCCCCCCCCCCCCCCCCCCCCCCCCCCCCCCCCCCCCCGCCCCCCCCCCCCCCCCCCCCCCCCCCCCCCCCACCAACACGGTTAAATTAACCTCAATACGCCGTATCGGACCCCTCCAGTAGGGCGTATTGACCTTATTTTAGAGCCTTAAAGAAAACCTAACATTTAGTTTTCGGTATGCAATAAAAGCTTTTAACCACTAAGTACGATTCTCAGATGATTTTAGAAGCCAAGAAGGTCTTGCTGATGACATCAAATAACGTCATATTATTGGCATCATTTATCTCATCTATATTGCTCATATTACATTATTTTATAAGATTTGATACTTAATTGCTTATCTTTATATATTTCAGTTGTTATCGAGCAATTGGAAAAAAATGAAGAAAATAACGTGTTTTGGAGCATTAATGAAAGAGTTTGAGAAAGTCTACTAAATCTGAAGAATACGATGTATCATTCTAGACAAATACTCCGTATCTCAAGACTTAGATGATTCAATACCATTGCCTGACTTTGAAGAATACGCCGTATCCACATTAGCAGATATGTCGTATAAGATACTTTGGTTAACATTCTGAGCAAGCACATTTTACTACCAATACGCCGTATCCGAAGACCTCAATACGCCGTATTGAGTGGCGGTCAGAGATTATTCTAGAATATTATATTTATGGAGCCCACGTCAAATACTCCTAATATCGACCTGATTTTAGAGCCTACATAAAGAAAACCCTACATTCGGTTTTCAGTATGCAATAGAAGCTTTTAACCACCAAGTACGATTCTTAGACGATTTTAGAAGACAAAAAGGTCCTGCAAGAGCCTTAATTTAATAGGAAAACTCTTGTAATCATTATACTCCGCTATACGTGTTCCGTTAGCGTAACGTTTTCTTTACTTTAATCGTTCATCTATGATACTCTGTATGATTACAATGACTATCGGCTAATACATATACGTACTAGCCAAGTTTATGATAATTTGATGTTTTGATTCGTTTATGTCAATTGTTTACTCTTTCGTTGCATGTTAATTATGTTTATCACTTCATACCCGTTTATGGCTTGATTATGTTTTCATCTATCATTCAACTGGATCTAGGATTACAAATAAAGCGCTGTAACTCATCGTTATTTAGGCTGTAGACTAGACTCTGGATAGATACTACATACAATTTAACTATATATCTAGATCAAATAGGATTACAAATAAAACTTTGGTTTTACTTCGGGTTAGGTGAATGGTAGACTAAGGTATCTTAGGACTACAAATAACATTCTATTTTCCATAGGTAGTTTAGTGGATTATAGACTACTAGTATACACATAACAATTGGGCATAAGTTGGTAAAGCCTCGATGAGCTAGGTTTTAATATTAATACCAATATTGTTACTTAGATACTCCCTTCGTCCCAAAATTATTGTCCCCCCGACAAAAAACACACAGTTTAAGAAAAGTGCATTTATTACTGTTTTCTCTTGTCTACTTTTTTTGACAGAAAACAGTTTTAAACCCTAGGTAATTAATTTAAGGTCTTCCTTTAAAAAAGTTTGTAATAATAATTTCAAACAAGGGTAATAAAGTAAACTTGATCTATACTTAATTCCCTATCTATTTTTAGTAGTGGACAATTAAATTGGGACATCCCAAAAAGAAAACGTGGACAATAAAAATGGGACGGAGGGAGTAGATTATAATTAACGGTGTAAGCTTTATGCGGGTTTGGTTAATTGTGACAGGATTAACTGTAATATAAACCTAGAGTTTAGGGAGAAGTACCACCTAACTTAGGAATGATATACCACCAATGAAGTAATACAATCATTGCACACATAAAAAATTCCTACATTTTATTAGATTAAACTGGTTAATACGTTTTCCTTACATTAGTGCTTGACCGCTTCTTTATTGTTTGTTTATCTGCTTGTGTGTGTTAATTGTCTTATCTAGTTTAGATTGAATCAAAACTCGTGCCAGACTCTCAGGCTGAAACCCCCTCCCCCTTGCGTTAGTTTAAGTTTAATTATGATTAATTAGGACTAACACATATAACTAGAATATTAGTAAATTAAAGTATTAACGCTCACTCTTAGTGATCGATACCCTACTTACCAACGAACCTACAATCGATCGGGTACACTGCCCGTTAGTGTTAGTTAATAGGTAAAGTCAGCAAAATATAAATAGTAAAACTTGATAATATAATTACCTATACCTAACGACACACATCAAGTTTTTAGCGCCGTTGCTGGGGTGTGAATTTGTTTAATTCTAGTTTATTAGTATTTTAGATTAGGTTTTGTGTTTTTAGTTTAGTTTTTATTAGTTTGTTATTCTGTGTTTTAGTTGTTTAGTGTGTGTTTGTGTTTTATTTGTTTTTCTCAATTTTTGATACCTGTTGTTTTTTCTTCTGATCGAATACCCTATACGCCGTATTCATCCCTTTCAATACGGCGTATCAACTTTTCAAAA
>BQNB010045819.1:0-44070 GCA_026074375.1 Tanacetum coccineum | reverse complement strand
CTCATGAATTTTTGGGTTAACCCGTCTTTGGTGTTGAATTGCCGGTTTAGAGTCATCCTCCATTAATATTTTGTGAGTACAAATTTGAGGGTCGATGCCTTTTATATCGAAGATTTTTCAAGCGATGGCATGCTTGTGTGACTTTAAAACCTTTAGAAGGCGGACCTTCTCATCTTCTTTTAAGTCTTTAGCAATTATGACGGGTAGTTTATCGGTGCCCTCCAAAAATGCATACTCAAGATGAGAAGGTAGATCCTTGAGCTCGAGCTCCGGAGGATCATCAATTGAAGATTTTTCGGTTTTAGGTTCTACATATCTTTGTTCTTGTGGAGGGAGAGGAGATGATGGATCATCATTTAGAAATTCCTCAAGAAGACGAATGTCTCCCTCCGAATCATAGTAAGAATCATCAATTTCCGGTGAAATTGAATCATCTTTAATAGCAAAGAAAGCATCAGTTTCTTCTAGAAGAAAGTCACTATCCCCGAAGGGAGTGAGAGTGGGAGAAGAGGTAGAAGTGGGATTGCCACTTATAGAAATTTTTGAGAATCCGAGCACTTCTTGAGCATACTCCCCACAAGCTATGTCGATTACATCGATTCGATTAATCGACTCGGCATCATTGTAGAAGTATCTCGAAGTTTGACCAACTTTGAATGTTACGGCTTCATCGTCATGGCGGAGAGTTAATTCTTCACCGTAAACATCAATCAAAGCTCGTCTGGTCCTCAAAAAGGGTCTCCCGAGAATTAAGGGAACCCAAGGATCGACAACATAATCAATGACTACGAAGTCGGTCAAAAAATGGAACTTTCCTACTTTCACAAAGACATCTTTGGCAATGCCGGCCGGTCGAGTGGTCGATCGGTCCGCAAGCTCAAGAATCATTTGCGTAGGACTAAGTTCGGGGAGTGAAAGCTTCTTCTATATGGAGAGAGGCATCAAGTTGATGCTTGCACCGAGATCGGCCAAGGCCAAGCATTCATCTAACTCCGAAAAATCACATGGAATGAGAAACTTGTCGGGGTCTCCAAGTTTTTTGGGCAACTTTTTTAGGATGACCGCCGAGCAATTTTCATTCACCGGAGTTGTGGCTAAGTCAAACAATTTCTCCTTGTTGTTAAGGAGACATTTAAACATTGTAGCAAACTTAGGCATGTGAAGAAGAGCATCCGCGAAACTAAGTTCGAAATGAAGTTTCCTAAAAATTTCAAGAAATTTCAAAGCTAGCTTATCGTCTTTTTCACGGAGCTTTTGTTTGTTAACCCTTGAAGGATAAGGTATAGTCGGTTTAGGTTTAGGAGCAACAACGGGCTCATCAATTAGAACTTGAGTTTGGACTACCAGAGGTTGGATGTTTTTGGTACTCGGTTGCACCGTATCCTTTGTCACCTCGGGTACCCGTTCCACCACCTTGGGGAGAGAAGAAGAAGGAGGAGGAATGGGAGGTCCATCATAAGAAACACTGCTTCGGGTCGTAATTGCTTTAAAATCACCTCTCGGGTTAGCAATGGTGTTGCTAGGAAGTGGTCCCGTACCCGAAGAAGAAGCGGTATTCATTTGGAAAAAACTAGCCATCATATTCTTGAGCTCATTGGTTTGATTTGACATTGAAGTTTGTATGGAAGTTTGCATTTCATTCCTCAATTCATTTTTCACATTATTAATTTGATTTTGCATGGCTTTTATATTAGTATCAATCATCTTCTTGTAGTTTGACAATTCATTCGAAGGAGCAACTTGAGTTTGCTGCACCGGAGCTTAATAAACCGGATTTCCTTGATTATTTCCTCTAGTTTGATTGTAAACTTGATTGAACCAGTTTTGATTATTTTGCACATCCGGTTGATCAAAACCCGGTGGTCGAATTTGGTTAGCAACACCTTGAAGACGGTATCTGGTATTTCCCTGATTATAATTTACTGCGGCTGCTGAAACATATCCTTGAATATTATCTCGATATTCCGGAAAAACATTGCCATCGGTGGCAAGACATTGGTAGTAAGGGTGTGGACCACCACAAGTAACACAAATTTCTTTAATAGCTTTCACGGAAGCTAGAGGAGGAGATCTATAAAGAACCAAAGCCTTAACGGCGTCAGCAAGAGCGACAATCTCGGGAAATTAAGGGGTAGAAGAAGAAGAAGGAGCATTCGTACTCACTTTTGTAACAACCGGTTTGTTACATGAGTTGTGAACTTTTGATTTGTTTTCAATAATTGTCAACGCATCTCAAGGAGTTTTAGTCAAAAGATTACCACCGGCGGCGGCATTCAATGAATCTTGATCGGTTGGGGTTAAAGCATTGTAGAAGGTATCAAGTTGATGCAATTCTGTAAAACCATGATGTGGGCATGCACAAAGGAGATCCTTGAAACATTCCCATGCCTCACTAAATGTTTCTTCAAAACGTTGTTGAAAATTCATAATTTCATTCTGGAGATTTGTCGTTTTTAAAAGAGGAAAAAATTGGTTAATAAACTTGGAAACAAGATCTTCCCAAGTAAGAATAGAACGAGAGGGTTCTTTTTCGAGCCAAATCCGGGCTGCACCCTCGATAGAAAATGGAAAAAGCATAAGCTTAATCGATGAATTAGGCACATCTCTATACTTAATCGTGGAAGTAATCTTGTTAAACCAACGAATGTGAGCATGAGGATCTTCTTTCTTAAATCCGTAAAATGGTTTTGAAGTTACAAGATTTAGAAGACCATGTTTAAGCTCATAATTCTCTGCAAGAATAGTGGGATAAAAATCGCATCTCCGTAACCCTCGATGGGTGCTTGGAGTAATTGCTCCATAGTACGTTGATCGACCATCGTAACTAGGGGAGTCTCTACAAGAGAAAGCGGTTCAACTCTTTGTATAGAACATCTACGATTACGATGTTTCGGAATCGTAGAAGTAGGATTCGTAGAAGGTTCACCGACGAATTTTGACGAAGAGCGAGTTTGCATACACTAAGAACAAAATAAGAGAAAATAAAAAAGAGAAAAATATTTTTGTAACCGATAATCAAACAAGTGTACGGTAGCTCTCTAGAAAACGCAAAAAGAAGCGGAGGAGCGGGTAAGCGCGAAGCTATTAAAAACCTTCTCCTTTCGGGTCGAAGTTCGTAGGATCGACCCTCCTTATACCTCTCTTATAGTTTGTAATCTAAAGGTGGGTCGAATTCACAAGTGACACAACGATTGATTTTGTTGTTTTTCAATTTTTATGGTATTTTTGATTACTTGAAAATATTCACAAATGAAAGCGATAACTTCACGGGGAAGGGTCTTCAAACACTAATCTTCGAATGTACACAATAATCGTTTCACAACCTCCTCGGCCGCGGCGCCAAAAATTGACTTCAATCCTTTAGTATATATAAATATATAATAGGGATAATATCAATTATAGAAGAGTGAGAGAATTCCGTAAGGCTTTTAAGAAAAGACGTAAGCCGCTTTAGGAAGGAAATTTTCTTTTGACCAAAGCAAAATCCAAAAAACCTTCCCGGGTCGTTTCCCGACGAGGCGTAAATTGAGAATCGAGTTTAAGCTCGTGATCGCGTGTTTGAATGATTCAAGATTTGGTTTGGTTTCTAATTCTACTAATAACATGCAAAAAATGAGTAAAGGCAAACTAAAAACGAAAGCAATTAAGGACTTAAACGAAAAACGTTAAAGGGGAATCCTAAAAACGCGACTAAAAACCCTATAACATCAAATTTTAGCCCTACAAATGCAAATTTAATTTTTAACAGTCCTAAATGATAAAAGAACATTTTAAAAAAAGAATTATATTTTTTTGACTTTTATATTATTTTTTATGAATTAAAAACTGTTTTAATCAAAAAAATAATTAAAAATACTAAACTAATTTGGAAAATTAAGAAAATTTCAGGGAAAGTCCTTTGAACAATTCTAAGCCTTGGAAAAATAAAAAGGGAAAAACAGCTTATTGAAATAAGCTGTTTTTAAGCTAAAAATGGCTGAAAGCTTAAATGGGTTAAATGACTTTAAATAATAAATAAGACAACCTATAATCGAAAAAGACCCTAGGGAAGTTGGTTGTGAGGTGTGTGTGTGTAAAGACTAGGTTGAGGTTGTAGAGGTCATGGGTTCGAGCCTTGCTCACCCTTGACTTCCTAATTTCCCTAGTTTTTTTTATTTTTTGAAATTTTCTTTTTGGAAAAGTTTTATATCATGAAAATGAGCAACTTTATTAAAAGGGCTTTTTACAAACCTTAAAAATAAGATGGGAATAAGCTTTTGAAAGCAACAGTTTATATACTTAAAAGCTTTAAGGCTTAAAGCCTAAACTGTTTAGGCTTTTGGGGCTTAATAAGCTAAAGGAAAAAAGCAAATGAGCAAAACAGACTATTACCTAACCCTAATAAGAAAATCAAAACAAAAATTAAGCAAAACCAATAAGCCATAAGCTTGGAAATCAAATAAACAATTTGAGCTAAAAAGCTAGAAAAATATACTAAAAGAGCACTTTTAAGCTAAGAATTAAGCTAGCAAACCAAATAGCTAATGCTCAAAACCTAAAAACAGATTAAGCTACCATTATAAGCTATAAGAAAAAGCAAAAATTAAGCAGATTGAATAACCAATAAGCTAGAAAAAGGCTATTGAAAATGGCTGCTTATCACAGTATGTGTTGAGTTTTTTTTCAAGTTTTTTCTAAAAGACAAAATGGCTAAATGCAGCCCTAATTTAAGCTATCTAAATGATGTTTAGACTACAAAAAAGCTTAAACAGATAAAGTACTATATCTAAAGAGCTTGTGCAATCAAGATCAAAAACTAAAACAAACTTTAACTAATCTAAAAATGCTATTAAAGATTGGACTTAAAACTTTGAAAATGAGACTTGATACTTAGACAGAATCTTGATTAAAACTCAATTAACAGTTGCACACTTAAATTCTACTTATCCTACTGAATTATGAGCCTAAAACAAGCATGAAAACAACACCTAAAAGCAACTTATAAAAATCTAACCAAATAAGCTGAAAAATCAAATAAGATCACCACAGATTTAAAACATTATTAGCTTAAACCTTAAAACTTAGAATTACACTATATAAACTGACTTTTAAGCTTATTGTGAGCTAATAGAAATTGACTAAAAGGTTAAAAGCAAACCAGCAATACTAACTTAAGTTAGTACTGCTAGTGCCAAACACTCCTTTAATAACTAATTTTCCATATTAAGCTTTTTAAAACTGATTTAAACTAAGGTTTTTCAAGACAGATGATAAACAATGAATATTAAGGAACATTAAGCAATAAGAACTCAGACATAAGCACTTCAAATAAGAAAACTAGATTAAGTTATTAAAGATTGTTTTTAACTAAAACATGAACAAAGAAAATAAGCAAGCATAAATAAGCAATGAGCAACATTAATAAGTAAGATTAAGCAACAATAAGCAAGATTAAGCAGAAAATAAGCAATTTATAAGCAAACAGTAAAAAAAACTTAAAAACTTAAAAATGAGAGCTTAAAAATGCCTTTGCTTAAACAAGGCTATACAATGCACAAAAGATCTTATCTACTAAGCTCCAGCTTGTATTAAACAAGCTAGTAAGTCCATAAGCCCTTCCTTTTCTGGCTTATCTTCCAATAAGTTGTGGTATTTTTTTTGAGTGATTTAGATAAGACAGTGACAAGTGTCTTAACAACAGGATTAAAAGAGCTTGTAAAAACTTAAAGGACTTTGAAAACATACATTAAGCTTAAAGGCATTAAGTAAAGACAGAATTTGCAGCATTATAAAAGCTTGAATTTCATTAAAAATTTAAAAGTGACATTGCTTGAAAAGTAAATACAAGAAAATAAATAAGTTGAAATTAAATTTTACACTACTCCTAAATTAAACCTAAACTACTTACTCTAGATATTTTTACAAAATGAAATCCTAAACTATTTATAGAAATACAAAACTGCAAGGGACTTTTAACTTGTGCTTATTGTGTGAGAGGAAACCAAAAGCTTCATCATACCCCTTTAATTTTTCTTGGTCACCAAGTAGTATAATCTGAGCCATTGATTTTGTCCTTGACCCATCAGCCAATGGGTCTTCATGGGATTGCCATGGTGGCAATCTTCTTTTGTCAGGTTGTGAGAGGTGAGGTTTAAGTGGGGTTTGTCGTGGTGGGTTTGGGGAAGAGGGATGAATAGTAACATGTTTGTCGGGTTGCAGGGTATAAGGAAAGAGATGGATGAACAGTGAAAATGGCGGGAAAGGTTTTGATATAATTTGGGTTAACGGGGTTCAGGGAAAATGGTAACGTGGTTAATGGTTAGGGACTAACAATGTTAGTCCTTAAGGACTAATGGTCCGGCTCAGACTATACCTTAAAATATATATAATATAATAAAATATCAAACATATAGTAAGAATAGTCTAAAAGCAGAGTCAATGATACCGAGAAGTAGTATAGAGCTTTCCCGGGTCGTAAATCCCCAACGAGGCTGGAATGGTAAATCGATACGAATGAATTGATGATTTGAATTGAGAAACAAATGATTTTGATTTTTAACTAGATAAACTAAAATTAATTAAAGAAAACTAAAATTATTCTACGGGAAACAAGCAGTGGAAAATGGGAATCTTAAATATACTACGGGGAACAAAAATAGTTATACGGATAAATCCTAAACTACGGGGGCATAAATAATGGCAATGAAAATCCTAAGAAATCTACGGGGAACGTAATTAGGCTAAAAATACTTAACTAAAATAATTAAAACTAATAAACTAAATTAAACATGCAATTATAGACTACCGGGAATTAAATCGCAAGCTAAAACTAAAAATTACAAAAATAAAGTCATAAAATTAATTTTAAAATTTAAATAAATTAAAAATATTCTAACTTAAAAGAAAATGTAAAAAATTTCAAAATCGGAGTTAAAAAGCGAACAAAACGGTAAGAAACGAAAAAGTCGAACTCGTAAACGAGCCCGGAACTGAAATTTGGGCAAAAATCACCCTACACAAGTTTTAATAATTTTCCTACAAACTATTTGATTAAAGAAAATTTTCTAAAAAAGAAAAATAATTTTTTGTTAATTTTTGTATTTTTTATGAATTTTTAAATATTAAATACTAATTAAAACAAAGAAAATAAAAAATAAAAGTCTAAAAATTCTAAAAAAAATCAGATTAAATAAAGAAAAAGTTAACAAAACTAAAAATGTAAAAATGCCCAAAAGTTACTGTTTGAATTAAAAGTAATTAAACTAATTAAAATTTAACCTAATTTAATTATTTAAATTAAATAAAACTAACTGTGGTTAACCTAAGGGACTAACAGTGAAAGGACACAAGGACTAACGAAGTAACAGGATGGTTAACCTAAGGGACTAACAATTATAACTGTAAAAGAAAAAAGTACACAAATGGTCCCTGAAGTGGACCCCGATTACAAGGCAAGTCCTAAGTGCTTATTATCAAAAAGCCAAAGAATCAAAGTTGTAAAGGGGCTTAAGGGGAGTAACTTTTGTAAAAGCACTTATGCTTTTTACTCACTGAATAAGCTAAAAACTTAAGCTTTTGGACTGACAGAAGCTTAATAAGCTTATGAGCTTATTTTTCTTTGCTTTTTGGGATTTCAGCTAACAAGATAAGCTAAAACTTATGGGGAACAGATAAATAGGCTAGGGGAATCCTATATTTAAGCTATGGCTTCCTAATAAGCCCTAAAATAAGCTGATCTACTATTAAGCTAAGAATGAAAGTTTACAAAAAAATAGAAAAAAGCCTACTTTAAGCTACTTTTAAGCTAACCTAATAAGGGAGATAAGCTATAAACTTTTGGGGAATTAAAGGGCTACTAATAAGCTATAAATAAAAGCTAAAAGATCCTAAGGCTTATTATCTAAATAAGCTAGAAAGGTGGGCTGAAAATGGTGCTCAGCACCAGGGGAAATAAGGCAGTGAGCTTAAGAGCTTTTTGAGCTTATGCAATAAGCTCTCAAAGGCTTTTTAGCCAAATCAAAGCACAAACAGAATTAAAAGGGTGGTCAATGAGCTTATTTGCAAAGGTTGAGAGCTTAAGGCTTAATTAAACATGCTGGTTTAGGGGCTGCAAGTTGGCTGATTTTAAAAATCACACATGCATACATACACACTTTGTGACTTGGTGTGTCACAATGACAGGACAAAGGGATTTTGAAAAGAGCTAGAAACAACACTAATTAACACAAAAAACAATGTGCTTAAGCTGCATAAGCAGCTTGAGCACTTAAGCTCTGCTTATGCAGCTTGAGCCCTTGGTGCTTGATATAGCTTATCCAAATTTTGACAGAAACCAAAAGATTCTAAAAAATTGATTTTCAAACTGGAAAAAAAAATTTTTTAAAGTGACTTTTAAGAGGCTTGATAAAGCCTACTCACTCAGCCAAAGTTGGCTGAGTGAGCTTGACCCATGCAAAACCCATTATGACCCATTTTGCCCTTTAAGCCAAACACCCCCTTAACTAAGTGAAAAAGACTTTTTACTTAATTTTACTTAAAAATAATTAATGTAGTTTGATGTGAGTGACAGTAGAATTAATTTGAAACAAATAAACACAACTTTCTTTCAGAATTGACCACGAATTAAAGAGTTGTAATATTGAAAACTAGGAAACTCAAAATAAACTTTTAACTTGAATTAATCTGCTTAAAAACAGTGATATACTAAACAAAAGGTGAGCTGAAAGCTTAAATTACAATTTGATTAAAAGTTAAGTAAAAAAAATGCTAAGTTAAAACTAGTGTGTCTTTTGTCTTTTTTTTTTCTTGCTTTTATAGAAGTCTCAAGGCTTGCTTCTTCTTCTTGCTGTGTTTCTTGTGTGAGTGAAGCTCAGCAACAAATCCTAGCCCTCCATTTCTTTTGTGTTTCTTTTAAAACCAAATCCACCATTGATGTTGCTCGGGTTTGGTGAGATTGCCAACTTGGCAGGTTTAAAGGTTAGTGGAGCTGGTCATGTGATGGTGGAGTTTTTTAGGTGGTGGCGGGAAAGAGGGAAGAAGAGAGCCCGGGATTGGGTGTTTATATTTGAAAGTTTCACTATGCCCAAAAAGAAACCCTCGAGTCTCACTCACTTGCCACTTTGTTCATTCTTTTCTTTTTTAGTTATAAACAAGTTTAAACAATGGCAAAAGTGACCCTTGTGTATTACACAAAAGGAATTAAAGAAAAAATGAACAAATGACAGATTCGGCCCTTGTGTTTTATAAAGAGAAATTAGTTTTGTAAAATTGCAAATTCAGTCCCTCTCATGTTTAAAACACTTTTCTTTTATAAAACAATTTTCAGAATTGACAATTTAAGTCCCTAAGGTTTTATAAAAATTGTTTTTGGGCCAGGGTCTGGGCTTGGGTTATGTATTGGGCCCAACTGGGTGTGCTTGGGCCCAATAAGGGTTTGTGGGCTTGTATTGGGCCCAATTAAGTGTGTCTGGGCCCAATAAGGTTTAGGCTTATGTTATTGGGCTTTTTAAGGCCCAATAAGGTTTGGGTGGGTTTTGTGTGTACAATGGCTGAGATTGGCTTGTTCAAGGGCTAGGATCGGGCCTTCAAAGTCTTCATAGTCTCTGTCAATTGCACACAAATGGGCTGTTGTCATTGATTGAGGGCCCATTTGGTCTTCACAGTCTTCATCAATATACTATTGGGCTTTCCCGGCCCATCAGATGGGTTGAGATTGCAACCAATAGTATTCTTCAATTACGGCTCCGGTTTTGACTGTTAATTTGTTGAGTTGACTTTGACTTTGACTTTTCTGGTCTTTGGCTTTGATTTGGCTTTGAACTTCACAGCTTTTCCATTCCGTGCCTGGTTTTGTCGTTTTTTCTTTGTTTTCTGTCTTTTTGTGTGATATCCGTTTCCTGCACAACACAAATGCAAAACAAACATATATTTGGCAGTTTTTGTCTGTTTTTGGTTATTTAAGTCCGTTTTTAATGGAACAAGGTATGTGTAATTAAGCACATACCAATCATTAATCACATTGAATGAAAAATTTAGTTATACAAAACATATTCATATATACGATATTTGGATGGTCAGTAGATTGCCCAATCATCATCCTGTTAATTTCAAGAAATGGTCGAAACCAGACATAATCTACACCATTTGATCCATTTATCAATATAAAGATATGATGTTATAACAAAATTTATCATTTGTTTTCGTAAGATGTGGGATTTTTGAATGGTTTGTCTTTCTTATTTAACTCACAATGGGATCATAGAGTGAGAAACGTCCATAGAATGATCTACGGATGTCCTGACGGAAAATTTCATCGTCCCCGATTTTTCACTAGTCTTAAGCCAAGCAATTAAACGAGATCATTGTCGATATAAAGTTTAGGTGTAAAGCCCTCATATTATGACTTGTGATACTTTTTGAACTCCCGCATGGATAAATGGTTACGTGTGTGTGCTCGATTTATACTCAGCATAGATCAATTATTCTCATAGTCACAAATTGAATCGTGACTCAACAGCAACAATTTATTACAGACTTTTGCAAACTTGATTTTTAGAACTTCAAATATTATTATTTTTTTTTTTTTTTTTTTTTTTCTTTTTTTTTTTTTTTTTAGTTCTAAAGCTAGGAATGCGTTGTTAGTTTTGAACACTACCTAGGCCCTCGCTCCCTAATAGGATATCACAACCAACGTCCGGTGTTCTTTGTTTGAAATACTCACCCCGTTGCTAGCTGTAGATGGGAAATCACATCAACCACTTTTTTCCTTATATGGCTAAGGGATTAGTGTCTTAGTTTGTACCCTCACCTAGACCTTTCTTCCCCCTCCAGTAGATATCACGACACCCAAGCCTAGAAGCAAAGATGTCTTAGTTTGAACCCCACCTAGTGGTTAGCGAGGGATATCACGACAAATCTATTACTTGCTCCTTATAATCAAATTGTATGCTTTGATTGGCATTAATCTTTTCAAAAAAACTTTTGCTTTTAAAGAGCAAAGTCACAAAATTTGAAAGCTTTTCTGAAAAAAATCTCGATTGACTTAGCCGGAATTGAATCGAACACGTATGATTAGGCGGATTAGAAGATTATGGGAGAAAAAGAAACACAAGTTATTCATATAGTTTTTAGACGAATCTTGCTTGACACATAAAACTTTTATTAACTCATCATTTCTCGTCTTCATTAAGATAAAGCAATAGAATTCGTGAAAGCTTTGGCCTAAAAGAACTAGCTAGGGCTCAACACGCCCTATCGAGTCAAAAATTTATTCTTATTCTACCCAAAAAGACAAAAACACTTATTCTATTTTTGAAATTTTTTTTTTAATTTTTTCATTTTTTTGGTATTTTTGCAAAAATTTGGTGTAAAAACGGGATTGCGTGATAACAACGACTGCAGGCAAAAATCAAATCGAAGATTCCCCCCCCATACTAGAACTAAACATCGTCCTCGATGTTTCAAAGGGGTTCCTACGTAAATCTAAGGCCGTTTATAAAGTGTGCCAAAAGATATAACGTTAGTCGATAAGATTTGGATACTGAATTCCCAAAATGAAGCTGAGGATGTGAAGCTCGAGTTAAAAATGACAGAATCGAGAGCCTTCACAATCCGGGAATACCTGGACATACAAAGCACACAAAATATGGACAGAACATGGGTAATGGAAAATATAAACCTTCTCACACAAAAACACTTATTTATTACATACTACGGATAAGCATGGGGTGCCTCCCACGAAGCGCTTGTTTAGGGTCCCGATGCTTGACCCGTCCCCCGAATTTATTGGTCCATGGGGAACGTTTGGAGATCCGGGACAACCTCGGTTGGTATGTCCCCTCCAAAGTAATGTTTGATACGATGACCATTCACTTTAAAGTTGGGCCCGGAGTTTTGAGATAGCTCGACGGTGCCATAAGGAAAAACTTGGACAACGGTGAATGGTCCAGACCAACGGGATTTCAATTTGCCCGAGAAAATCTTCAGTCTAGAATTGAAGAGGAGGACACGATCACCAACGTTGAAAACGCGGTTTTTGATCTTAGCATCGTGTATCCTCTTGGTTTTCTCTTTATAGATCAGAGAGTTCTCGTAGGCCTGATCACGAAGTTCATTTAGTTCATTCAGTTGAACTTTCCTGTGATCACCCGCAGTTTGAACATCAAAATTTGTATGCTTGAGGGCCCAGTAGGCTTTATGCTCTAACTCGATCGGAAGATGACATGCCTTTCCATACACAAGCTTATACGGAGTGCATCCGATGGGAGTTTTGTAAGCTGTGCGGAAGGCCCATAAAGCATCATCTAATTTGTCCGACCAGGAGGCACGATTTTCTCCCACGGTTCTCTCAAGAATACGCTTTAAACCACGATTTGACACCTCAACTTGCCCACTTGTTTGTGGGTGATATGCGGTGGAGAGACGGTGAGTGACTCCATACTTAAGCATGACCTTTGTAAATTGGTCATTGCAAAAGTGAGTTCCGCGATCACTTATGATAGCTCGGGGTGCACCAAATCGAGAGAAGAGAGTTTTCAAAAATTTACAGACAACTCGGGCATCATTGGTGGGGAGCGCTTTTGCTTCAACCCATTTTGACAAATAGTCAACAGCCACGGTATGTACTTGTTCCCTCTTGAGACGGAAAAGGCCCCATAAATTCAATGCCCAGATGTCAAAGATTTCGCAAATATTGGATGGAGTTTTGTGCATCTCATCACGTTGCGTTAATTTTTCCTTTGACGTTGAAAAATGTCACAAAGGGTGACAAAGTCATGGGCATCCTTGTAGATGGGGGCAATAGAATCCTGAATCGAAGATTTTCTTGCTGTGTATTGGCCCATAGTGTCCCAGTAGGTCCATGTGACAAGCTTTGAGGAATGTCTAAAGCTTCTTGCCCCCCCAGAAAACACATTGTCTTGATTCACCTGATCAGCACAGATCTTAAACAGGAAAGGATCATCCCAGAAATAGTGTTTGACATCCTTGAAGAATTTATTTTTTTGTTGGGATGTCATTCCCTTAATCACGAATTTCCCCGCATGGTAGTTTGCAAAATCTGCAAACCATGGGGTACTTTGATCTTGAAGAGCAATCGAACCAAGAGTCTCGAGAGGAAATGCTTCATTGATTTCTTTGTTCTCGAGTTTGTCTTGATGCGGATTTTCGAGTCTGGACAGATGATCGGCGGCGAGATTTTCAGCTCCTTTTTTGTCTCGAATTTCAATGTCAAACTCTTGGAGCAATAAGATCCACCGCATGAGTCTTGCCTTAGCATCCTTCTTGGCAAAGAGATACTTGATGGCAGAGTGGTCAGTATACACTATGCTTTTTGAATGACAAGATATTGAACGGAAACTCTCAGAAGGCATACAACTACAGCAAGTAATTCTTTTTTGTAGTAGTGTAGTGAGTTTGAGCATCGTTCCTAGTCTTGTAGCATAGTGTTATGGGTTGAAAGTGCGTGTTTACTTTGCCGGAGGGACTGACCCCAATCGCTCGAAATCGTAGCATCGCCACATCAGTTCAAAAGGCAAGTCCCGTCGGAGCAATTTAAGCTCGGAGCCTCAGTCATCTTCTTTTGAGTGTGTTAAAGGATCGACACACTCTCAGAAAGAATCAAACGGAGTCTCTTTTTCAAGCAAATGAGTCATAGGACGGGCAATTTTCGAGAAGTCCTGAATGAATCGCCGGTAAAAACCGGGTGCCCAAGGAAATCGGACCTTTGAAAGAAGTCGGGATGAGGGAGGTTTAGCTATTACTACGATTTAGCTCTATCAAGCCTCATAGTCAGACTTAGAAATTTTATGTCCGGAGGAACTATGCCTTCCTTTACATAAAATGGCTTCTTTTCCAGTTTAGGACAAATTGGTGTCTTCACACCGTTTCACATCTTTTCTAAATGGGTTTAGGATGTGGAGAAAGAGTCCCCAAAGACCGAAAAGTCATCCATGAATACTTCCATTGTTTTTTCAATCATATCGTTGTTTGGGAAGGGGAAAAAAATTTTTGGGCCCCCCCCTCCCCCATCACATTTTGGAACGTTTTGCCAGGAGGCATTGGCATAGCCCAAAAGGCATGCCGACGATAGGCAATAGTTCCGTATGGGCATGTGATATGTGGTCTTTTCTTGATTTTCGGGTCAATTGGGATTGAAGTAACCTGCGAGAAGCATCGAGGAAACAGTAGTATGGTTTCCTGCTAGTCTTTCGTGCATTTGATCCATGTATGGGTAAAGGAGTGGTCTTTCCTGGTGGCTTCATTAAAGTTTTCTGTAATCAATACATAACTCGCCATCCCGTGAACAATCGAGTAGGAATCAGATCAATCTCTGCATTTGTGATGACAGTCATACTTCCTTTTTTAGGTACAAAGTGTCCGGGGCTCACCAAGAGGCTTGTCCGAGATGGGGAAATCAAGTCAGCGTCAAGGAGTTTTTCAAACTCTTTTTTATAAACCATCGTGAATTTTTTGGGTTTCCCTTCTCTGACTTGCACAGATGGTTCATAAGTCCTCTTCATTAGAAATTATGTGAGTACAAAATTCCGGGTAACACCTTTATGTCGGAGAGTTTCAATCGAATGGCTCGCTTGTGGGACTTAAGAACCTTGAGAAGTGCTGCCTTTTCCTCATCTTTTAAGTCTTTAGCAATTATGACAGGCAACTTATTGTCGCCTTCTAAAAATGCGTATTCAAGATGGGGTGGCAGTTCCTTTAGTTCAACCTCGGGAGGTTCATTAATGGAAGGTTCAACGGTTTTAGCTTCACAGAGTTTGAGTTCTTTCCTACCTCCAGGCATATATTGTTCATGATTTGGGAGGGGGGGTGGTGGTTCACTGTTTAAAATTGCTTCTAGAATCAGGATGTCCCCCTCAGGATCCTGATAAGTTGGATCAACTTCAGATGAAGTTGGATCATCTTCTAGAGCAAGAAACGAATCTGCTTCTTCAAATAAGAGAAAGTCACTGTCCCCGAAAGGAGTGAGAGTTGGAGAAGCAGTAGAAACAATAGGCTCAGAATACGGAGTGGGATTGCCACTCGCGATCACGTTTGAAAATCCTAGGACCTCTTGAGAATACTCATCACAAGCCATTTCGATGACGTCGATTTTGTTTGCCGTCATATGGTCGTAATCAGCTGTGTATTTTGAAGTCTGGTCCAGGTTGAATGTGATGGCTTCCTTGCCAACACGAAGGGTAATCTCTCCTCCATAAACATCTATCAAAGCATGACTTGTTTTTAAGAAACATCGCCCGAGAATCAAAGGGACTCGGGGGTTTGGTTTCAAAATCACAACTCGAAGTAGCTGGAATTGGACTTTCCCACCATTAGGACGGACGTCTTTAGCAATACCCCAATTGGTTCAGTGATTGAACGATTGCTAGCTCTAGTCATGCAAGGTGGGTTGTTCCGGAAGACGAGATCTTTCAGAGACAGAATAAGGCATGAGATTAATGCTCGCACCAAGATCGGCCAATGCGTTGCATGTAGTAATCCCCGTAAATTCACATGGAATCAGAAATCGGCCAGGGTCTCCAAGTTTCTTTGGTAACTTGTTGAGGATGACCGCTGAACAGTTCTCATTCAAAGGAGTCCTTGCCAATTCGCTCAATTTTTCCTTGTTTCCAATTAAGGTTTTTAAAGTTGAAGCAAATTTAGGCATGAGCATCAAGGCATCGGTAAAGCTAATCTCGAAACTTAAATCTCTAAAGATTTCATAAAATTTCTCGATTTGATCGTTAGCTTTTTCCTTGCGTTTTTCATCATTTCTTCGTGATGGAAATGGAATGGATGCTTTAGGAATTGGAGTCACAACAGGAGCAACAGTGGGCTCAGGATTTGGATTACGAGACTGAATTTGAACAACAGGAGGTTGGACGTCTTCGGTGCTTCCATTATTAGCAGGAGGCATCGTGTCCTTTGTCACCTCGGTGTCATGATTAACGGCTTTCGGTCCTTGGATGGTAACACCACTTCGGGTAGTGATACCTTTTAAATCTTCCTTTGGGTTGGTAACAGTGTTACCAGGAAGAGTTCCAGAACCGGAAGTAGAAGCTGTATTAGCAGTAACAAATTTTGAAAGCATATCAGTCAAATTTGCCATTTGGGATTGCAGGTTTTGACCTTGGTTTTGCATGTTTCTCAACACTGCATCATTGGCTGTGACATATCTTTCAAAATCTGTTTTAGACACACCGTGTGTCTGAGGAGCAGGTCCTTGATGAGCTATTGGTTGATTAACTACCGGTTGATGAACCGGAGGTCGATAAATCTGACCTTGGTTGAAATTGTTTCCTCTGTTTTGATTGAAGTTATTTCCTCGATTGAAATTGTTTTGACTATTTGCATGAGGATTCTGAACAGGAGGAAAACCAGGAGGTCGAATTTGATTTGAGACCATCGGAGGTCGATAACCAGAATTAGCTTGATTGAAATTGGCCGCAGCGGCCTGGGACACATACTCTTGAATGTTGTCATGGTACATGTTGCTGTTAGTGGCTGGACAGTTTTGATAAGAATGACCTCCCCCACAAGTTACACAACTTTGTTCAACCGCTTTTACGGGGGCGGAAGCTGGGGTTTGGTTCTTTCTATCGAGAATTAATGCCCGAACCATGTCTTTGAGTTCAGCAACCCATAGATGAAATAGTGGGGTGGAAGAGCTTGTACTCATTTTAGCTACAACAGCTTTGTTTCTTGACTGACGTACTTTAGACTTGCTCTCGAGTAAATTTTATACATTTTTCGAGGCATTTTGTCAAAGAAGTACACGGCAGTGAGTTCAATGAATCTTGATCCTTTTGAATTAAGGGCATATAGAATGTATCGAGTTGATGCAATTCTGGAAAAAACCATGATGAGGGCATCCCTTAAAAGATCATTGAAACGATCCAAGCTCATAAACGTCTCATCAATTTTTGCCTGAAATCTCGTGATTTTCATTTTTGAGATTTGTCGTTTTAGAGGGCGGGAAGAATTTGTTAATAAATTCGGACAAGATCATCCAGTTTCAATCGTCCGAGGGGGTTCTTTTTCTAGCCAAATTCCGGGCTGCTTCGAGAGAAACGGGAAAAGCATAAGCTTTAAACAGGACGTATTTGGTACGTTCGGAATCTTCATCGTAGAAGTGATCTTGTTGAAATAACGGATGTGAGCATGTGGGTCTTCTTTATCGTGTCCAAAAAATTGCTTGTTTTGAACAAGATTCAGAAGACCATGCTTGATCTCAAAGTTATCGCTGGTGATTTCAGAATAAACTAACGCATCCTCGTTCGGTGGGTGCTTCGAGCAATTGCGCCATAGTAGATTATCGGCATCGTAATATGGGAGGATTATCAGGGTTTCTCAAGATTAGACTGATTCAACAAGTTTGTCGAACTTGTGGTTGTCGACGTCTACGGGCTTGAGGAACGAGTGCGCATGCCAAAATAGAAATACAAAGGAAAATTTACACTAAATTTTTTTTTTTTTTTTTTTTTGGCTTTTTCAAAAATTGATTCACAATTGATTTTATGACAATTGAGAAAGACAACTTAACCAAATAATCGACTTATTCACGGTAAGCTTCAAAAGATATACTCACAGGTCGAGCGGTGGGAGTTAGGAATAGCGCGAAGCTTATTTTCTTTGGGTAGTGTTCCTAGAACAACCCTCCTTATACCCACTTTA
Organism: Tanacetum coccineum; assembly: GCA_026074375.1. Taxonomy (NCBI): domain Eukaryota; kingdom Viridiplantae; phylum Streptophyta; class Magnoliopsida; order Asterales; family Asteraceae; genus Tanacetum; species Tanacetum coccineum. The sequence continues at coordinate 26,424 of BQNB010045819.1, read as the reverse complement.
TAGTTTGTTCACTTTCCTGAGGGAGCCGTCGAGTCTGTAAGAGACACAAAAAGGCAAGTTTTTACATCTTTTGTGCGAGTTGGGAAACAACAAGTTACCGGAACTGATTATGATAATACCTCAGTTGAGATATTATATTTTGGTATTTTCCAAGTTGTGAATTTTATTTTCTTTTTTTATATGGACAATGTTTTTATATTTTTGATTTTTTTTTTTTTTTTTTTTTTTTTTTTTTTGGTTTTTTAAATGATAATTATACTAAAAAGAAATGAAAAATATTTTTGTACTTTTTTTTTTTTTTTTTTTTTATAATAAAAGAAAACAATTGATCAGAACGTAACGATAAACGTTTGCACAGCCTCCCCGGCAACGGCGCCAAAAATTGATCCGGCTCAGACTACACCTTAAAATATATATTTTATATATAAAAAAATCAAATATATAGTTGGGATAGTTCTAAAGCAGAGTCAATTGATACCGGGACATTGTATAGAGCTTCCCGGGTCGTAAATCCCCAACGAGGCTGGAATGGTAAATCGATACGAATGAATTGACGATTTGAATTGAGAAACAAATGATTTTGATTTTTAACTAGATAAACTAAAATTAATTAAAGAAAACTAAAATTATTCTACGGGAAACAAGCAGTGGAAAATGGGAATCTTAAATATACTACGGGGAACAAAAATAGTTATACGGATAAATCCTAAACTACGGGAGCATAAATAATGGCAAATGAAATCCTAAGAAATAAATTACGGGGAACATAATTAGGCTAAAAATACTTAACTAAAAATCAATTAAAAACTAATAAAACTAAACTAAACATAAAATTATAGACTACGGGAATTAAATCGCAGCTTAAAACTTAAAATTTACAAAAATACAGTCATAAAAATTAATTATAAAATTTAAATAATCAAAAATATTTTTCTAACTTAAAATGGGGAAATTGAAAGATTTTCAAAAAAAACGGAGTTCGGGAAAAAAACGAAACAAAACGGTAAGAAACGAAAAAGTCGAACTCGTAAAACCGGGACCGGAAACTGCAAATTTGGGCAAAAATCACGCTACATACATGTTTTAATATTTTCTACAAAACCTAGTGATTAAAGAAAATTTTCTAAAAAAGAAAAATAATTTTTTGTTAATTTTTGTATTTTTTATGAATTTTTAAAGATTAAACACTAATTAAAACTAATTAAATATAAAAAGACAGAAAATATACTAAAAAAATAAAAATTAAATAAAGAAAAAGTTGAGGATCTAAAAAATATTAAAAGCTCCTAAAAGTTATGTTTGAAATTTAACAGTAATTAAACTGATTAAATCTAATACCTAATTTAAACTTAATTTAAATTAAATAAAACTAAACTAATGTTAAACTTAGGGACTAACTGTCGTTCGGTATCTAAATGGAAAGTTGGAGGGGTTATTGGAGCTCTCGTTAACTCTGGGTCGTTACATTAGGAGTTCGTGTTATATATATGTAGTAATGGAACAAACACTTGGAGCACGGAATTCTTGGTTACCCGTGGTACATTACGTTAAGGAAGTATTGGGATGAGGTGCGAAATTTCGTCTTTAAGCAGTGATTCGGTGAGTGAGGGCGGTGGTGGGTCTGAGGGTTGGGATAATAGGCGCTTCTATGGCGAGGGGGATAAGCTGAAAATGGATTTAACTAACAATACTAAGCTATGTCTACCTATTTTAACTAAATTCAACAGAAATAAGCCCTAAAATAAGCTAATACAAGAATAAGCTAAATTGACTTGATTGTAAAAAAAAAGAAAAAGGGCTACTTTGCAGCCTAAATAAGCTAACCTAGAGGGGGAATTAAGCTACAAAATCTTGGGAGCTTAAAGGACTAGTAAAAAGCTATGGGTAAAAGCTAAAAAATCCTAAGGTCTTAATATCTAAATAAGCTAGAAAATGGGGCTGAATATGGTGCTCAGCACCAGGGTAGCTGCCAAACAGTGGCTGAAAGGCTTTTTGAGCTTATGCAAATAAGCACAATTGTGCTTTTTAGCCACAACCAACCCCAAACAGCTTAAAAAGGGTGGCCAATTGTCTTATTGCCAAAATCTGAGGGGCTAAGGGGCTTTATAAGCTGCTGATTTTGGGTCTCAAAAGTCAAGGTTTTCCAAGAAAATTAAAATGTAACACACTTTGACTATTTGGTCAAATAAAAAGGACAGAACTTAAGGGTTTTAAAAAGGGTTTTTGTGACTTAAGTGAGCTCAAAAATAAGGGTGCTTAAGCTGTATAAGCAGCTTAAGCATTAAGGCTTATTTTTTTCTTTGAAAATTTGACAAAAAGGTAAATGTTCACAAAAATCCAATTTTATACTAAAAGTCATGAATTTTTTTGGTTTAATTAAGCACACACACTCAGCCTAAAATGGCTGAGTGCTTGTGACCCATTCCATACCCCAAATGACCCATTTTCAGGTTTTCCCAAACACCCCTTTAAATAAGTAAAACCCGTTTTTACTTGAGTTAAGTTAAAGTAAATTAAGGGTAAATGATATTAATACTAGTGTGATTGTTAAGTAACAAGAAAAACACAATTTTCTTCACAATTTAAACACGAATTCAAGAGTTGACAGTTGGAAAATTTAAGAAACTTAAGATAGACTTTAAACTCGAATTAATTTGCTGAAAATAACAATATTACACTAAAAAGTAAGCTGAAAGCTTAAGTTACAATTATAATTAAAAGTTAAGTAAAAAATGCTAAGTTAAAACTAGTGTCTTCTTCGGCTTGTGTTTTCTTGTTTATATAGAAGTCCAAGGTCCTCTTTCTTCTTCTTGTTGTGTTAGTTGTGTGAGGTGAAGCTCAGCAACCATTCCTAGCCCTTAGATTAAGCTTTGTGTTACTTTTAAAACAATCATCGCCATTGATACACCTTGGGTTAAGGGAGATTGCCAGCGTGGCAGGTTTAAAGGTTAGTGGAAGGTGGGTTTAGGTTGGGACTGGGTAAACGATGGATTTGGGTAAAAGAAGGAGAGGTATCATGTGATGGTGGTGTTTTTTAGGAGATGGCGGGAAAGGGAGTGAGGGAAACCCGTGATAGGTTAACAGGTTTTTTGAAAGTTTCACTTGCCCAAAAAGAAACCCCCATCTTTCATCTTATTGCCATTTCGTTTGTCCCTTTTTATTTAGTTATAAAGAAGTTTGGAAAGTTGGCATATTGGATCCTTGTGTTTTGTTAAAACAAAGATAAAAAAGGTTTCAACTAATGGCAGTTTCAGCCCTTGTGTTTTATAAAGAGATAAAAGGTTTTGTAAAATTACAAATTCAGTCCCTATCTTTTCTTTATCATTTTCCTTTATAAAACATATTTTAAAAATTACATTTTTAGTCCTTATGTTTTATAAAAATTGTTTTTGGGCCAGTATTGGGCTTGGGTTTGTGTATTGGGCCCAATTTGGTGTGTCTGGGCCCAATAGGGTTTAGGCTTTTGTTATTGGGCTTTTTAAGGCCCAATAAGGTTTGGGTGGGTTTTGTGTGTACAATGGCTGAGATTGGCTTGTTCAAGGGCTAGGATCGGGCCTTCAAAGTCTTCATAGTCTCTGTCAATTGCACACAAATGGGCTGTTGTCATTGATTGAGGGCCCATTTGGTCTTCACAGTCTTCATTAATATACTATTGGGCTTTCCCGGCCCATCAGATGGGTTGAGATTGCAACCAATAGTATTCTTCAATTACGGCTCCGGTTTTGACTGTTAATTTGTTGAGTTGACTTTGACTTTGACTTTTCTGGTCTTTGGCTTTGATTTGGCTTTGTCCTTCACAGCTTTTCCATTCCGAGTCCGGTTTTGTCGTTTTGGCTTTGTTTTTCGTCCTTTTCTTGGTTATCCGTTCCTGCACAATACATTTAGCAAAACAAGCGTATCTTTGGCATTTTAAGTCCGTTTTTGGTTATTTCAGCTCGTTTTTAAAGGTAAAAGGTATGTGTATTTAAGCACATACCAACGACCCTCAAGGTAGTCACGATTTTCAAATGATTCATAGGCATTGCTGGATTTGTCATTGTTGACGCACTTCATGGAGTATCTAGTATCCATTTTCTTAAGAAGGATTAGGATTGAACACTAAGAGTGATAATTATAATGTTTACATCTAACTTCTTTTTATAATGGTGCATTAGGAGTAGGTATGATTTTTAAATTGGCTATGACTTTTGGTCAATAAGGTTTGATACTTTTGATTCCTAGTTGATTCAACTACCCATGATTTTAAAAGAAAGATGCCCATTGGGAAGATAATTATGCCCTTAAAGATTTGAGTTATTTTTAAGTTTTAGTTATGGTTTGGTTAAGAATGGATGATTAAGTTGCACACATTTAGTTCCTACAATCATGCATGCATGCACCAAGATTTGTAAAGCCATGCATGAAACTTCCATTGTAGTTGGTTGTGTAGAGATCCTTAATCATCATTTTAGATTTTCGGAATTGATAACTTTATTTTCATTGCGTTACAAAGAAAATACTTAGGATCTCGGATGAGTGCTCAAAGTCATCAATCCTACTTCGTTGTGTATTTTAACCCTTTTTGGATATTTTACACATATAGGACCACATATTTCATTATACAAGAGCAAAGTGTTGCTAAGGTTTTATATATCATAATTTTGGTAGATGTGTTGTGTCAAAACATTGATAATCTTAAACTAACCAAATGTATGGTAAGTTAAGTACATAGTTTCTCGGACAAGAATACTATATTATAATGTTTATTATTTGTGTATTTTAGTATGCTATGCAATACCATACCAAATTTAATTTTAAGAGAATTCTCTTTAACTACATGAGTAATTTGTATGTTTGCTTAAAAATCTTTTTCTTTTCTTTTTATCTAATACAGTAGCATGCATCAACACTTAAATGAACAAGTTGAGACAAATATAACATTTTCATCCACAAGGGTTGTGTTGTGATCCAAGTGTTATTTTGTCATCAAATTTATGTCTATTTATTTTGGTATTCTGCCTAAATAACTATACCCTTTGACCTATAAATCGGACTCTAAATGACCAAAAACGTACCAAAAATACATTGTATTTGTATGTTTTCACTTATATTGTGCAGGTAACGGATATCTGACAAAAGGACGAAAAACAAAGCCAAAAACGACAAAACCGATCACAGAATGGAAAAGCGTGAAAAAGTCAAAGTCAAAGTCAACAAAGTTAAAGTCAACAAAGTTAAAGTCAAAGTCAACCCCGACAAAGTCAACCCCGACAAAGTCAAAAGTCAAAGCCGAAGCCGTAAATGAAGAAATACTTAATGGGTCCACCCTTACCCATCTAATGGGCCGGGGCAGCCCATTAAGTCAATTACATCAAGACTTATAAGCCTTATTTGATAAAAAAAGCCCAAAACCCTATCAAAATCCAACACAAACCCTAACTTAACAAATGAAAGCCCAACACCCTTAACTGATAACACCGTTAGTCCTTTAAGTACTATGGGTGTAACATCACCATATAACCTCAAGGGCTGAAAATGCTAATTACCTTATAACTTCTACACCACAAGGACCACCTATGAAATTAAACTATATAACTTCAGGGGCCAAACCTGTCAAACCACGAACCTTTACCCTGCTCACCCAAAACAAAATTTCTTGCAAATCCTAAAACCCAACACTATTCATCCATCACTCTCATTGCCCCCTGCAACTCTACGACAAATACATCACCCTCTCCTCTACCCCACATCACATGGCTTAATTGCCACCTTGGCAATCCCATTTAACACCATTCGTCAAAAGAAGAGGACAAAGGATCAATGGCTCAGATCATATGGCTTGGGTAAAAAGATGGAATGAAGGGCTTGGATGAGACTTACATTTTCCTCTCACAACAAACACAACAAGCACAACTCAAAAGTTTAGTTTTTTATATAAATAGTTTAGGCTTTCATTGTAACTAGACTCAAGTTAGTTTAGGTTTTCATTTTTATGCTTTATTTTACAGCTTATTTTACTGCTCTAATTGTAATTTTCTTTTGAAGTCTTGAAATTTTTCAAGTATGAATGAAATTTAGCTTTTTCTTAAATTCTGTCTTAATATTTCAGTTTTAATCTTCTTATTATGCAATGTGTTTTCATTTAAAGCAAACTCAATAAGCTCTTATAATCTAATGTTTCTCAGATAAACTTTCTCATAAGTTTTTTTTAGTTCCTATTCATAAACTCACCCAAAAAAAGGTACCTTAGCTTATTTGGATGATGAGCCAAAAAGGGAAGGGCTCATGGACCCCACCAGCTTATCTTTGATAAGCTGGAGCTCTTGTTGATTAAGCTCCTTAAGAGCATTTCTAGCCTTGTTTAAGCAAAGGCATTAGTAAGTTTACTTTTTCATTTTAAGCTTATTTTTAGTTGCTTATTGTATGGCGTATTCTTTAGCTTATTTCTGCTTATTATCTGTTTAGAATAGCTTATTATCACATGTCATAGTTATTTAATGCTTATTGTGCTTAGTTGATAGTTTAAATTTCATTTGATTGAAAACTGTCCAAATTAGTCAAGTTGCCTTAGTTAGATTAGCACTTATTAATTATAGGCTTATTCCTTTGTAATATTTGCTTATTTTACTTTTGATTAATTTGCTAAAAACTGTTTTTCACCTTTTGAAGCTTTGTTAGCCTGTTTAAGCTGTAAAATTTGATTTAGATTTTAAAGGGGTTTTAGGTCAAGGTGATAAAACGGATCGTAATGGTTCAAAATGTTTAGGGGTTCATTAAGTCACTTTTGACCCTTTATTAAGCCTTCTAATTGTTTTTTGTTTTAAGTATAATATTCAATTCTAAGGTGTTTTGGTGCAAGTTGGACCAAATTGTGGTTATTTCACTTCTTCAAACTGTTTAAATATGATTGTTGCTTAAAAGTCATTTTGAGGACTTGGTTATGCTTCTAAATTGGTCATAGATGTAATAGGATAAGAATAGTTTAAGTATGCATTTGCATTTATCATTTGGTACAAAACTGTTAAAGTATTAAGTCATTTTTCTAAGTTAAAAGCCCTTTTTCATTTTTAAATTTAGGTTAGGTAAAATTGTTTTTAGCATCTGAATTTAGGAGCATAAGCTCATTGATAGGTAATCTTCATCTGTTTCATCTTATTTTAGGTTTTAAAGTTCTTTTACTAGCTTAAAATATAGGTTGCAAAAGCACTTTTTCTTTTTAAAGAAAACCAAAAAGCTTTCAATTATGTGTAAGTAGCATTTTCATTTAGCTTTTTCTTGGCTTAGTTGATTTTCAAAATGTTTTCTAAATGTTGTTTTAGATAGCTTATAGTTTTAGCTTTTAAGTTTTATAGGTCTCTAAGCCATAAGGATCCCTTAAGTAGCTTAAAAATAAACTCACAAAGTGCCTTATAGGTTGTTTGATCACAGTTTGGACCCAAGAGCTTATTTGCTTTTAAGAGCTTTTGGGCTTATTGAATTTGCTTACATTGTGCTTAGTCTTGCTTATTAGGTTAGTCTTAATCCATTTTGGCTTATTTAGTTTTGGTTAAAGCTTATTTGAGCTTATTTGCACTTTTAGTTTAAAATTTTAAGTCAAAAAGCCTTTTTAAGAATTCTTTCATTTTCAGCTTAGTTTAGTTCATTCTAAATGCCTATTTTTGTTCTTTATTGCTTATTAGGTATAGCTTATTACCTGTTTTAGCTTATTTCCCTTTTTTCATTTGCTTATTTGTCCTAAAAAAGGCACACAGTTTAGCTTCTTTTAAGTTTTAGTTTTTTTAAGCATTCTGTCTCTTTTTAAGTGCTTATTCTGTGCTTATTTGTGCTTTTTACAAAAAGTCATTTTACAAAAATTGCTTATTTTTAAGTCTTAAAGCTTTTCCAAAAAGAAAAATTTTAAAATGGTAAAAACGAGGCTTTTCAAAACTTATGATTCTTTAATTCCCCTTGATGTTCACTTAGCTACTTTTCGAGGTAATTAGTCGAGGGGGATTGAGATTCTTGGTTTTCTTAAGTGTTTACTTATGGCATTGCGTGAGGACACGACAATAGTTTAGTATGGGGGATTTGGATCTATCGATTTGATTATGCCTCCAGTCGTTGTTTTCACGTAATCCTGTTTTTACCATCAAAATATAAAAAAAATGAAAAAATCTCAAAAATAAAATAAGTGTTTTGTCACAATTTTGACTTTCCTGCTGGGTAGAATAAGAATAAATTTTGACTCGATCGAGCGTGTTGAGTTCTAGCTTGTTCCTTAACTTTTAGACTAAGCATTCGTGGATCTTTGCGAAGAACGAAAAATGATAGAGTTAAGTATGAGTTAGATTCTAAACAAGGATTAGTTGGAAATCTTAAGAGCTCATAAGTGTAGTTTGTGGCTTTTTCTCCCATAAGCTCCTAAACCAGACTAATAATACGTGCTCTTTTCGAAAATTAGACTTAAATCAACAATTTTTGAAGTATGAATGATTTCAATAATTTTAGTTCAAATTTATACTTAAAAATAAATTTTCTCTATATCTTGGTAATATAAAAAAATAGAAAAAAAATGAAAAAAATGAGTAATAATTATAAACTATGGGCTAATAAAAGTTTACTGCATCTTGCCGGCTCACAACCGATGTTGTAGTCTTCTAAATAAGGCACATAGTAATTATCCGAGACTGATAAAAGTTTGCTGCATCTTGCCGGCTCACAACCGATGTTGCAGCCTTCTAAAAGGTCGAGGATTTCATTAGTTTAATAGATGTGTAATTATATTAAGTGTAGTAAACGTGAATTAATAAATATAGGGAAAATCTCTTTTTCTTAAATTTAAATATGCTTTTGAACTAAGACTATTACATTTTAAGTTGTAATTTTATGTATATACGGGAAATCCAAAGGTGTTGAAACCGAAGGTCCGTGAGTCCCGATACTAGTCTCTGTGGGGTGTCAAAATCCTGGTCACTTAGCCCCAAGGTTGGGATGTGCCGAGACGAAAGTCGCTACATGGGATGATCTCACCTTCAAACTCATTACTTTTGGGTGGAACGTGACGCATAGAAATTTTGCAAAACGTTGATCTATGGTTGAAATTCGAAATAAGCACATTCACCTAAGATAGAATAATTGTCGGGAGTGAAAAGTTTTACAAGGTACAAGTATGGGTAGTGTTAGCATCTTTACTTGTATTTAACGGTGATTTCGTTTTAAGCTTAGTTTGGACAAATGAAAAATCGGGAACGATGAATTTATCCTATTCTGGGCATTTTAGGATTGAAATGCGTCTTGTTCTATGACCCTAAAGTTATAAAAATAACGAAAGTCAAATATGTTAGTTAGTTGCTTAAAAAGAAAAATACAAAAAAATGAGAAAAAGGAAAAATTCAAAAATATGTGTGGGAATAAGTGTATATATTTAAAAAATGGTAAAAACGGGGCTTTTCAAAACTTATGATTCTTTAATTCCCCTTGATGAACACTTAGCTACTTTTCGAGGTAATTAGTTGAGGGGATTGAGATTCTTGGTTTTCTTAAGTGTTTACTTATGGCATTGCATGAGGACACGTCAATAGTTTAGTATGGAGGATTTTGGTATGTGCCTAAATACACATACCTTTGACCTATAAAAACGGATTTAAATGACCAAAAACGTACCAAAAATACATTGTATTTGTATGTTTTCACTTATATTGTGCAGGTAACGGATATCTGACAAAAGGACGAAAAACAAAGCCAAAAACGACAAAACCGATCACGGAATGGAAAAGCATGAAAAAGTCAAAGTCAAAGTCAAAGTCAACAAAGTTAAAGTCAAAGTCAACCCCGACAAAGTCAAAAGTCAAAGCCAAAGCCGTAAACGAAAAAATAAATAATGGGCCCACCCTTACCTATCTAATGGGCCGGGGCAGCCCATTAAGTCAATTACATCAAGACTTATAAGCCTTATTTGATAAAAAAGCCCAAAACCCTATCAAAATCCAACACAAACCCTAACTTAACAAATGAAAGCCCAACACCCTTAACTGATAACACCGTTAGTCCTTTAAGGACTATGGGTGTAACATCACCATATAACCTCAAGGGCTGAAAATGCCAATTACCTTATAACTTCTACACCACAAGGACCACCCATGAAATTAAACTATATAACTTCAGGGGCCAAACCTGTCAAACCACGAACCTTTACCCTGCTCACCCAAAACAAAATTTCCCGCCAATCCTATCCCCCTGCAACTCTATGACAAATACATCACCCTCTCCTCTACCCCACATCACATGGCTCAATTGCCACCTTGGCAATCCCCTTTAACACCATTCGTCAAAAGAAGAGGACAAAAGATCAATGGCTCAGATCATATGGCTTGGGTAACAAGATGGAATGAAGGGCTTGGATGAGGCTTACATTTTCCTCTCACAACAAACACAACAAGCACAGCTCAAGAGTTTAGTTTTTTATATAAATAGTTTAGGCTTTCATTGTAATAAACAATTTGTTTTAGGTTTTAATTTTTATGCTTTATTTTACAGGTTATTTATTGCTTATTTACTGCTTATTGTAATTTTCTTTTGAAGTCTTGTAACCTTTTCAAGTATTAATGAAATTTAGCTTTTTCTTAAACTTTGTCTTAATATTTTAGTTTTAATCTTCTTATTATGCAATGTGTTTTCCTTTAAAGCAAACTTAATAAGTACTTATAATCAAATGTTTCTTAGATAAACTTTCTCATAAGTTTTTTTGTTTTCCTATTCATAAATTCACCCAAAAAAAGGTACCTTAGCTTATTCGGAAGATGAGTCAAAAAGGGAAGGGCTCATGGACCCCACCAGCTTATCTTTGATAAGTTGGAGCTCTTGTTGATTAAGCTCCTTAAGAGCATTTCTAGCCTTGTTTAAGCAAAGGTATTAGTAAGTTCACTTTTGCATTTTTAAGCTTATTTTCTGTTGCTTATTGTATTGCTTATTCTTTAGCTTATTTATGCTTATTATCTCTTTAGAATAGCTTATTATCATTTGTCATAGTTATTTAATGCTTATTGTGCTTAGTTGATAGTTTAAATTTCATTTGATTGAAAACTGTCCAAAATTAGTCAAAGTAGCTTAGTTAGCTTAGCTTATTAATAATAGCTTATTCCTTAGATATATTTGCTTATTTTTCTTAATGATTCATTATGCTAAAACTGTTTTCACCTTTTGAAGCTTAGTTAAGCCTGTTTTAAGCTTAAAATTAGAATTTCAGATTTTAAAGGGGTGTTTGGGTCAAGGTGTAAAACAGGTCATAATTGGTTCAAAATTGTTTTGGGTCATTAAGTCACTTTTGAACACACCTTTAATTAATCCTTCTAATATGTTTTTTTAAGTTTTAAAGTTTAATATCAAGTTCTAAGGTGTTTTGTGCAAGTTGGCCAAATCTGTGGTTATTTCATTTCTTCAAACTGTTTAAATATGATTGTTGCTTAAAAGTCATTTTGAGGACTTGGTTATGCTTCTAAATTAGTCATAGATGCAGTAGGATATGAATAGTTTACGTATGCATTTGCATTTGTCATTTGGTACAAAACTGTTAAAGTATTAAGTCATTTTTCTAAGTTAAAAGCCCTTTTTCATTTTCAAATTTAGGTTAGGTAAAATTGTTTTTAGCATCTGAATTTAGGAGCATAAGCTCATTGATAGGTAATCTTCATCTGTTTCATCTTATTTTAGGTTTTAAAGTTCTTTTACTAGCTTAAAATATAGGCTGTAAAAGACCTTTTTTCTTTTTAAAGAAAACCAAAAAGCTTTCAATTTTGTGTAAGTAGCATTTTCATTTAGCTTTTTCTTGGCTTAGTTGATTTTCGAAATGTTTTCAAAATGTTGTTTTAGATAGCTTATAGTTCTAGCTTTTAAGTTTTATAGGTCTCTAAGCCATAAGGATCCCTTAAGTAGCTTAAAAATAAGCTCACAAAGTGCCTTATAGGCTGTTTGATCACAGTTTGGACCCAAGAGCTTATTTGCTTTTAAGAGCTTTTGGGCTTATTGAATTTGCTTACATTGTGCTTAGTCTTGCTTATTAGGTTAGTCTTAATCCATTTTGGCTTATTTAGTTTTGGTTAAAGCTTATTTGAGCTTATTTGCACTTTTAGTTTAAAATTTTAAGTCAAAAAGTCTTTTTAAGAATTCTTTCATTTTCAGCTTAGTTTAGTTCTTTCTAATTGCTTATTTTTGTTCTTTATTACTTATTAGGTATAGCTTATTACCTGTTTTAGCTTATTTCCCTTTTTTCATTTGCTTATTTGTGCTTTTTACAAAAAGTCATTTTACAAAAATTGCTTATTTTTAAGTCTTAAAGCTTTTCCAAAAAGAAAAGTTGCAAAAAAGTAAAAACAAGGAAATTGGGAAGTTGAGGGTTAGCAAGGCTCGAACCCTCAACCTCAACCAACCTATACCCGTTTCACACACACTCTTTACCACTGCGCCCTTGGGACTTTTTCGTTATAAATCCCAAGTGGTTTGTATTTAAGGGCTTTTTAGCCCTTAAGCTTTTCAGAAGTTTTTGGCTTATTTACGGCTTATTTATAAGCTGTTTGTCCAAGTTTGTATTTTTCCTAGGTTCTTCATAGCTTAAAGTATTTTCTTGCATTTTTTTAGATTTTTCCAATTTCGTTTAGTATTTTTTATATTTAATTTAGACAAAATCCGTTTTTAATTCATAATAAATAAAATAAAAGTAAAAAAAACTAATTCTTTTTTAAAAAATTTTCTTTTATCATTTAGGACTTAGGAAAATTATATTTGCTTTCGTAGGGTTAAATTTGTAGATTTTAGTTTTTTAAAGAACGGGATTGAATCCCGTTCACGTTTTTCGTGTTTTTAAGCTTAAATCGCTTTCGGTTTTGGTTTAGTTTTCTTAGTTCTTGCATTTTAGTCAATTAGGACTTATACAAGTTAAAAAGATCATTTTAGGATTTAATTTTGATAAATTAGGTTTTAAGTCACGTTTTTAGGATTCTCGTTTGCGTTTTTAGTTTAAATTTGTGTTGCCTTAATCGATTTTAGTGTAGATTACATTATTTTTCTCGTAGATTTAGAAAACCAATCAAAATCTTGTTGAATTCAAACATCAAATATCAAACCGACTCTCGACTTTCCATTGCATTCCTCGTTGGGGATAAACGACCCGGGAATATCATATACTACTCGGATTTCAATGATTTTCTTTCTTTAAACCTTTTCAAGGGACACTTGATTAGGGTTGGTTAATATAAGTAGTATTTATATATTATTATTTATATTTATACCCTAAAAGATTTAAATCAATCTTTCATGTCTATCATGGGGAATAGAACATGAAATGTTATGAGTAGATCGACTTCACACATTTAAATATGTTAGCACATAAGTTTGACATGTAGAATTCGAGATAATGTCAACCATAGCTTGAATAATGTATTGACATATATCCGTCATCTCGTTAAAACAACAATGTTGCCTAACTTCCATGCCTTTTACATAAGTCCTAGCACATAGCACATAAGCATATAAGCTCTAAGAGCACAAATATATAAAGGTAGTGCAAACGACTTCTAGACCTCTAATTATTCTCTCAACACCTCACTCAAATCACTATCCTATGGTGCATGTCAACCATGAACAACCTCAACTAGACTCGTACAATTTGGATTTTGAAAATGTCATGCAAATATCCTAAGTTCTTTTTCTCTAAGACTTAAGTGTCCTCTCATTCAACTCACCAATTACTTGTTCTATTGGGTGACATCTAGCTTCTTTGACACTTTTAGGATAAACCGTCTCCGAAACATTAGATTCTAATGACGGAGACCTTATCGGATCTTGAAATATGGGTTCTTTGATCCTATCATCTTCTACTGAAAGAGATGACTTAGGCTTGGGCAAACTCTCATCAAAGGTTATGTTGAGAGATTCCTCAATTCTCATCGTTTCCTTATTAAGCACTTAATAACAAACCTTCGTACGACTTTGGGTCGAACTTGGTGAGATGTACTTTAGTGTTAAGTATAAATACTTTACAACCAAATATCCTAAAGTGCTTTAATGACAGCTTCCTATTTCTTCGTGAATTTTTTAAAATAAGTATTCTCAAAGTTCCACAAGATCATAATCTAGTTGATTTGTTCATGGAACATATGCCTTATCACCAATTGCGATTATTGTGAAAAAGACATTAGCATTCAACTAGGATCATCATGCATTGATCTTATTTGGTATTTGAATAATGGAGCTGTAAGCAATTGTATTAAATAATGAATTGATAAATATGGTATGATTATTTTCATTTATACCACTGTGTTCTATATTTGCATGTTTAAATCCTTGAATAAATTTATTTATTCTAAACTATATCCATTGTCAGTTAACAATATGGCAGTATTGTTAAATTAAGACAAATGTGAGCGATTCGCCTTATTCTGTTGAATATATAAAGATGTGTTTGCCAAACTCACATGTTATTCAATGTGGTTGAATATTAGATACCCCAACCTGTGTAAATCATTTTATGGATCAACGTCATTAGGTGAGTTGCACATATAACATACTAACATTGACAAGCGTCTAGCAACATCATCAATGCTCCCAAAAATACCTAAGTGCGGTTTGTAAACTTCCCAGTATCAATGGTTCAAGTTAATACATCCTTTTGTTTCATATACGGTGTTAAATATGGACATGGATCAAAGTCATTCCATAATTTAATGATTTTGTTTCTCGTTTCTTTATTAATCTAGATTACCAAATGTAAAAAGAATCATCGTAACTACACTTTGGGCACGATCATGCAAACATCTGATCAACCCAACGAGGGCCCCAATAAATATATATTTGTCGGGCCCGTTCACTTCTCAATTGAATGAAATTGTTGAAAGAACACATCGCAAGTTAAGAAATATGAGTTGTGCTATGTTAGACGAGCAATCCATTCCACAAAAGTTTTGGTGTCATGCATTAAATACGACAACATACATTTTTAATAGGGTTTATATTAGAAAATTCATTAATAAAACACCATGTTTTGGTGATAACAAACATGTAACTTGTAATACATAACGTAAAGTGTGCAAGTTACTCGTAACCATGAATCATCAAAGCATAACTTCCATCGACGTCTCAAGTATCTGTATGCTTCAACAAAGGTTCGAATACGTTTGTTATGATGCATTATAATCAAATAACTTAACAAACCATAGAAAAAGTCTAAATAGTATTTTGCTGTCACTACGTAAAAGTTCACAATAAACACGTGTTTAGTCGTAAAATTCCATTTCGACACAGCATCACTTAAGATATGAATAATGATTATTAAACTTGTTTAAGTAATGATCAAAAAATATTTTTATACACTTTACATTTGACAAGAACTAGACTTTCTTTCAAAAGTTTATTTAAACCATTTAAATAAATAAAAAAATACTTCAAATATATCCAAATTTTAAATTCAACCTTGTAGAAGCCTAATCTTGAAAGATTATGACAAGATTTGAAAGTTACCAGAAAAAGATAAAAATCAGCTGTCAGTTTGTACAGACGATTCCCTTAAAGATGGGACGGTTGCCTTATCAATAAGGAAACCATCGCACCGTGAAGGAGCGGGGGTGGTTTCTCTTTCCAATAAATAGAAGCGCATTTGCACACTTCAAGAATAACTTTTTCACACACTTAGATCCAATTTTTCTGTTATGTCTAACACATTTTCATACCCTTAAAACCACTTTTAATCCTTTATCATAATGCTTTTAACTCTCCTTTATTGTAAGCATACTTCCACTTGATGATCCATACATGCAAGCTTAGAGATCTTGCCCTTCACATCCACCTCAAGCATTCTTGCACATGAAGATCTATCATAACAAGTTTAGTGAGCTTGTCATCTTCATTCTAATCAACAACATCATGCTTAGTGATGTAGATGTTTAGATTAGGCATTTATATCCAACTGACGTTGTCTTGGATCTCACATTGTAACATCACAATACATCACTTTGATTAGAGATTAGATGGTTTATGTGTTTAGGCTTTAAAACACAAGGTTTGTTATGTTGGGTCACAAAACATAGCGGATTTAGTTGTACCCGAATAAGGACTTAACATTTAGCTTAGTGTCAGAAAATATTGTAAGCAACCTATGGGTATGTTATGTTAGGCCATAAACATAATAGGTTTGGTTATACCCGAAGAAGAAATCGACATTTAGCTTAGTGTTGTAAAATATTGTAAGTGACGTTGTAAGGTTTTCTCCGCCTTGAAAGGGGCTTCTTAACTAGTAAAGTAACTCTCGAGTTTGGTACTCGGGAAGTGGAGTAGGACGAAGTGGAGCTTCGTGACCGAACCAGTATAAATTATCGTGTCAGTTTTGCTTTTTCTTTTACTTATTGCTTTACATTTATATTTGCATTTATTGTTTTACACCTATATTTGCATTGTGCTTATGTTTGTGTAGTTTGTTGTTTACTTATTTTGATTATATTTGTGACATGACACACTAACTTGTGTTAGTGCCTATTAGATGGATTAGGCCTAAGCCCGGTTTGTGGGTTGGGTCCATTAGGGTTTTATGATTTCTAGTATGTTCCATGTAACACTATAAGTAAGCCCAAGCCCGTTTTGTGGGCTTAGGGTTCATTAGGGTTTTCTCATGTAATCTCTATATAAAGTGGATGAATAATAATCATAACCTACGTGGAATTGTGTAGTCTAACATGGTATCAGAGCGGGTCTGATCCTCAGACCTAGGTGGCTATGTTGAGCCGCCTCCCCTAAACCACCCCGTCAAACCCTAACCGCCACCCTTTATCCAAAAAATAAAAAAAATAAAAATAAAAAATTCAGCGTTCCAAAAATCCATCCAAAGTTTGTGTTTGTTGTCCCCACCATAAATGTTTCTCCGTGATTCTTCAACAGAACATTCTATATATCTTGATCTGCTTAGATGTTTGCTCATGAAACATGGAGTGGATACAAAACTCATGCTAGCAGTATGATTCCACAGTTAGCTAAGGACCTTAAACAACTATAGTGGCGCTATAGTTGAGCCGCCTCCCTCATAAACCTACCCTTATACTATACTCCACAACCAACCAAAAAAATACAAATAAAAACTTCAGCGAGTATCCAAAAATACCATCCAGAAGTTTACAGCGTGTTTATTGTCCCCACCATAAACGTTTCTCCGTGATTCTTCAACAGAACATTCTATATATCTTGATCTGCTTAGATGTTTGCTCATGAAACATGGAGTGGATACAAAACTCATGCTAGCAGTATGATTCCACAGTTAGCTAAGGCTAATAAGGTACTCCCATATGATGTGCTGATGGAAGAGTTTATGAATGTTTGTGAGTTTGAAGATTTTTAGGGATCAAATTTATCATTAGTTTTATGTTTAAAAAAAAGTTATAGTTGTTTTATTGTTTGTTTTTTTTTAATTTGTGTTGGTGATTTGTGCTAGGTCACAAATCCACACGATCGTTAGGATACTTTGAATTATCCTTTATGTTTCGGGATACTTTGGTTTATCTCGTAATTTGTGTTGGTGATTTATGCTAAGGTCACAAATCCACACAATCGTGATTTGTGTTAGTGATTTGTGCTAAGGTCACAAATCCACACAATCTTATATCGTTGTTTGTGCTTTGGTCACGAGCCGGTTCGTTTTTTTATTACGTTAATGTTTGTGTTAGGTTTTGTTTTTGTTTTCTAGTTTACTACTACAGTTCGATCTTTCGCGATTTCGCCGCTCGGACTGCGGGAGAGTATTAGATGGATTAGGCCCAAGCTCGGTTTATGGGTTGGGTCCATTAGAGTTTTATGATTTATAGTATGTTTCATGTAACACTATAAAAACATATCAATAATACAATACCTGAACGGGGCTTTCATCGTTTAAGAGTGCCGTGGTGCTCTAAGTTGGTCGAGATTAAACATAAAGGGCAAAAGGTGAAATTTGTAATGTGAGGAAAAGGTCCGAATACTACAACAACCATAACATTCCAACAGATGACTACCAAAGACTTTATTTTTCCTGGAAAATACCAAACGACACACACCTTGTTTAAAAAATAAAGTCCAACTTTTTCCTTGAAATCTAGAAAATTAAGCACCAGATCATTTTTAGTATGGAAACATAACACAAAAATGGGAAATTGTCTTGCATCTGCATCAGATGTTACTTCAACAACCATCTCCACAAATACTAAACCTTCTTCAACTACAGGTTGGTTGGTTGGTTGACTTATCATATCTTGAATTTATATAGTTTAAAGTAACTAATGTTTGTTTTTATTATTATTATAGGGACATCAATCGGTACAAGTAATGGTGTTGGGATATCAGGAACAACAAGTAGCAGCAGGTCTGATGATGATGGTTATTTATCAAAGGGTGAGATGTTACCAGCTGCTGATTTGAAGGTTTATGCTTATTCAGATTTGAAAAGTTGTACTAAAAATTTTAAGTCAGATATGGTTTTGGGTATTGGTGGTTTTGGGACTGTTTATAAAGGTTGGGTTGAGGAAAAGACAATGTTGCCTTCCAAGAATGGTACTGGTTCCATGGTTGCTATTAAAAAATTGAATCATGAAAGTGTTCAAGGCTTTCAAGAATGGCAGGTTTCTTTCTTTCTTTCTTTATGGTATTTATTACTAGTACTATTATTTGTAGTAACTTTTAGATATAAGTTTCCTTTATAAACCTAAATGAAATGACAGTTGAAACTTATTTCTAAAAGTATCCTCCCTATCAAAAGTTACTACTATTTTTGCTCATTTTGACTGGTTAATTGTTTTTTTTTTTTTTTTGAAAAATAATTTTGACTGGTTAATAGTAAAGCTATAAAATGCATGTGGGTGTGTTGCTCTGATAACCATTTCTGAATATTGAATCAGTTTTAGAATCTCTTCCAAAAGTTTTGTGATGATCCACGATAGAAATCAAACTGAAACTGTGATGCTATTTACCTGTTTGTTATATATGTGATTTGGTAATAAGGGCAGTGGAAGAAGGACGTAGGCACTTAGGGAGGAGGATGCGCCATGCCAACCCAAACATTTTTTTTGAAAGGATAATTTTTAGTGTAAAATAGGGGTGTTTCAACATGAATAAATCTTTGGCCCTCCTAAATGAATAAAATTAAGAGTACATTGCATAAATCGTCCTTAAAGTTTGGCCAAATTGCATGTTTCGTCCCAAACGTTACGAAAGTGCAAGGATCGTCCCTGTGGGGAAACTTTTGGTGCAAGTATCGTCCTTGTGGGGAAACTTTTGGGGAAACCTTTGGTGCAAGTATCGTCCCTGCGGGGACGATACTTGCACCAAAAGTTTCCCCACAGGGACGAAACATTTAATTTGACTAAACATTAGGGACGATTTATGCAATTTACTCTAAAATTAAACTTGCTAATTGTGTACGTCTCCCAAGTTAATTTTTCTTGACCCTTCTGGTGCTGCTACACCCTTTAACAATGATTTTTCGAACATTACAATCATAAAGAATCCTCTAATAGATTGCTTGATGAGATTGTTATCTAATAGGTTGTTTTTATAGTCTACATCTTTACAGACATTGAGAAATAAACTGTTGCAACTTTGATTAGGATTTAGTCTCGAATGATTATTTTTGTCGTGCAATTAAGTTTTCTTGATAGATGTATTCGGTTTTCTATCATTTTAATGTCCTTCATGTTATGCTAGCACTTGCTCAAAAAAAATTTTTGGCCCACCCAATATCAGAATCCTAGCTTCGTCAGGTTGGGGTTATGATTATATTTCGGTTTTCTATCATTTTATATAGTTGCTAACTTGTTTCGTTTTATCCATTTTCTGAACCCACATTGGTTAAATAATTTGTATCATTTGTTTATTATCTGAGAAGCGGTAACTTTAGTTAATCTGAATGGCTTCTTGGAACAGTCTGAAGTGAATTTTTTGGGGCGGCTTTCACATCCTAACTTGGTGAAGCTTATTGGGTACTGTAGGGAGGATAAAGACCTTCTACTTGTATATGAATTCATGCAGAAGGGAAGCTTGGAAAACCATCTCTTTAGACGTATGGCGTCAAAACTCAATAAAAATAATCATCAAGTCAAAATTGTATTTACTTGGTTGCTAAAACTTGTTGGAATGTGCAGGAGGATCTGCAGTTCAACCACTCTCTTGGGCTCTACGGCTCAAAATAGCCATAGGTGCAGCTCGGGGACTAGCTTTTTTACACAGTTCAGATGACAATGTCATATACAGAGACATTAAGGCCTCAAATATATTGCTTGATGGGGTAAGAGAATTGTATGATCATGATTTTTATTTAATAGGCTATGTATTGTATCTTTGTTTTCTGTCTTTCGGTCCTTGATCTTTTAGCACTGTACCTTTTCAGTAAGGTGAAACATTGCCTATATAACAGTTACTCTGTATATCTCTTTTGGACTAATGTTATTTTATGTACAGAAGATATATTTTTTTATTTTTTTTATATCTTTTTGTTTTTTGAAACGGCAAATTTTTACAACCTACACCACCTATCTCACATGTCTCTAATGAGATTTGAACCCACAACCTCGTCCTCTAGGTTGATGGGCCACTCACATACTGCTAGGCCAAGAGGCCTTTGGTTTGTGTACATAAGATATATAACTAAAGAGATTCGTCTAGTTTATATTCTGGACCATTGATTCTTACTTTGTTTTACAATTTGTAGAACTACAATGCAAAAATTTCAGATTTTGGAATGGCGAAATTGGGCCCTTCAGGTGGAATGTCACATGTAACAACCAGGATTATGGGGACATACGGTTATGCTGCTCCTGAGTACATTGCTACAGGTGATTTCTCATTTTATAATAATAGTATTAGGTGAGGTTTTGTGGTGACCCTTTACCAAATTCCGTGAAGCTGAGGTGCTTTCTTTGATTAAAGTTAAATTTTGAAAGTAAACCCAATAGTCCTTAAAAGTCAAAGTCTACCATTCAGATTAATTATAAATTAGTTGACTCTTAATATGCCTTAGCAGCAAGGATGTCATGGGTTCACATTTTTTGTCAGTTGCATGTGAACAACTACATGTAAAAAGGGAGAGCTTTGGTGAACCAAGTCACTAATAAGGCAGCATTGTTCCTTTATAATGATGTTGGGTTTAAATCCGTTTTGAAGTGATATAGTATCCTGGTTATCATTATTATTGTCAAATGTATCCTTGTAGTCAATTTCATATGGAAAGAATCTAATATAGGCTTGTCATCTATATGGTTGGCAAACTTGAAGAATGAACTGAGATAAGTTATGTATTGTTTACTAAAGCAAATATGTTTAAGGGAGTTACTTAGAGGGGATCTGATAATAGTCAATTCGGGTAAGGGCCGTCCCGAGGAATAATACTACATATGAAGCAAATATTGGTAACTTAAATAGCTTGCTATCTTAAACAAAGTTACAAGCACTACGAAATTGAATGGTTACTAATAACTTAGTTGAATCAGATATAAAGAAACGTGTCAGGCTACAAATGTGCCTTCAACTATGAATCTAAAGTGGTAATATTGGCTGTAAAAGGCATGTTGTTTACATAGGTATATGTCTAGGGATGGCAAAAAAATCCGTACCCGACGAGAATCCGATCTCCAAACCCGATGTGACTGGGAAATCTCCGAGTTGACCGGGGATGGGGATGGAGACGGAGAATCCCCACCGAATGATGGGCGGGGATGGGGATAGCCTAAATCCCCATCCCCCGAACCCAACCCCGAACTTTTTAATGTATAATATATTTAAATTATATGTATATTAATACTACATGTATATGTGTATATTGGTGAGTATTGACAAGTAATCATATTACATTTTTCCTTACTTATAATAGAGAAATGACCCTCTCTCTTCGATTAATGCAAAAAAAATTAAGTAACAAATTATAAAGCTTATGGTACAATCGTTAAATGCAACTTAATTTTATGTAGTACAACTTATAAAGCTTATGGTACAAACCTTTCACCACAAAAACAACTAATTAATAAATACACATATTAATGCAAAACAACATTTTTTTTCTTCCATGCTCCATGCATATGTTGCAAGTATAAACTAATTAAACACACTAATTAATGTTATTTTTTAAACATTTGAAATATGAAAAATACATGTTATTATATGTATTGTACAAACTAATAATCACACAAAGCTTAATACAATTTATATGCTAACAAGTTGATGGTACATATGGTTATGAAAACCGGACCGGACCAACAGGTACAACCAGAAATCGGAGTCGCCGCCGGTTTGGCTAGCCAATAAAATCCGTCCGAAAACGAAACGGAGATGACCCGTAGAAACCGGTAAAAACGGGTTAATCGGGTCGGACTGAAATCATTTTTTTATTCTTTTCCGGTTAATGAGTTCATCATTGTTAGGCGTCTTACTTAAAGTATATTTGTATGTGTATGTGATACTTAATGGATCAAATACGTTTAAAATGTTAAGCACTAAGTACATATTATTCAACCAATATTTTGTCCGAATACACACATTTGATGTTTATGTACTAATGTGATGTTTCAATATTTCCGATACTTTAAAGTTGAATGATATTTTAATTAATTCATCTATGTACAATGTATGATTTTTAAGATATTGTATAGGACAATTCTTTATATATTCAATTAGTTATGTAATTTTATGCTCAATTCACAAGGGCGGAAAATCCCCGATCCCAGTTCGAGACGGGAAAGGGATGTAAAACGATTCCCCGATGGGTATGGGGGCGGGGATGGGGATGGGAAGTGAGAAACGGGGATGGGGATGGGGATGGTAAATACGATCCCTGAATTTCCCGCCCCGTTGTCATCCCCGTATATGTCATTATGTTAGACTTCAATATTTTAGTGCCACTCTAAAATTTTGGGCCCTGGGCTGTGGCCTAGCCTGCCCATGCTGACAACAGGGCCTGATTCGGGTTCCAAGAAATTCAATCAAATAAAGTCATTTATGTAATGCTATACTACAGATATTTTCATGAATAGATTTTAGCTTCCAAGTTAAGGAGCATGTTGTTGACCAAAATCATCTTTTAGTGAGTACTGGTGTTATGTTCAGTTGGAAATCTAAAGTGTGGCCAATGAATTTTAGTCAAATTTACATATTTGGGCAATAAACAAGTTCTCTAGGACTTGAATTTTATTTACTTAAGCATGTCTATCGAGTATAGTCTCTAAAATGGGTAGATGGCGGGCGAGTATATAAAACAGATGAAAAGTGTTGCTCATTTAAAATACCATCACTAAACTAATGATGTTCTGAATCAAACATGTTAGTTTATAGACACTTGATTAGGTACTTGGCACTTGTATCTCTTTTTCAGGTTTATACAAACTTCTAAAATTCATACCCTTGAGCAATAAAAGATATACGAATTCTGACTACCTGAGCAAGCCTATGCAGACCTCATTGTATGTTTTACATGTGTATAAATGGTCATTTATTGGGAAATTGCAGGGCATTTATATGTGAAGAGTGATGTTTATGGCTTTGGCGTGGTGTTGCTGGAGATGATGACAGGGTTACGAGCACTTGACTCAAGACGCTCTGGTCCACAACACAACCTAGTGGAGTGGGCAAAGCCATTGCTCCCAAACAGGAAAAAGATAAGAACGATAATGGATGCTAGAATAGAAGGGCAATATTCAAGTCGAGCTGCAATGATGTTGGCTCAACTTGTCCTTCATTGCCTGGAATCAGAACCCCGAAGAAGGCCTGCCATGAAAGAAGTGGTTGAAGTTCTGGAGCAAGTTAACTCTATGAAGGTGAAACCCAAATAAACAGCTTACAATTTACTCATACCATTTCTTTTACATCATTTACATAATATAATTTTTTTTTGTAGCATCGGTCAATTTATTATTTATTTTAGGGGTGCAACAAGATGGTCGTTTGCCCAACATGTTATTCTGGGTGATTTGTATTTACAACCGCGTAGTCATTTTTTTCTTCTTCTTCTCGGTTTTTGCTTAATTTTGTTGTCAATGTTTGTTTTTGGAACTGGTCTTAATGTATATGCATTCATGTGATATTCTCGTGAACACCCTTTTTGTAATGATATTTATGACTTTTCTAATGTATATCTTTTAAGTTTGATGATAATGTTGGAATATGTCTACGTACGTAAAACAATTATAATAAATATATTAAATGTTATTGCAAATAATGTTAATGGGATTTTGTCTATTCATCTTTAATAAGTTGCTAGGGTTTGTATCTTATAAATACTCTCTTATTATAATCTTTTGGCATTCATGACTCAATAATAATTATCTTTTCCTCTTATACTTCTCTTCATCTTTTACTTTTATTCTTCACATTCGCAGGGCCGGTCCTGAAGTTTTTTATGCCCTGGGCAAGTTGAACGAAAAATTGCCCCCCCCCCCACCAATGTTCGTAAACATATATCTGCATGAGAAAAGTTCTATGTAGAACACTATCTAATCAAAGAACAATCCACTTCATCTCAACCATCCATTTTATTTTCATCTAATGGTTTACATTAATTTTTATTTTAATTTAATTAAAAACCCACTTTTATCTTATTTTTTTAAAATTAAATATCTCACAAACCGTTAATCGTTACGAAAAACGAAACATACCATCGCGACGAGAATTAAATCATCTTTTCTATAGGAGGGGCAACTTCTATTGCTTTGAAGAACTTTTTTTCGATTTATTTTTTCAATCACGTCTGGAAAAATCACAGTGATTTTACGAAATCACATGTGATTTTACGAAATTCAAATGTGAGTTTGATAAAATCAATGTGATTTTATCAGTCGTGAGTGTGAGTGAAAAAAAATTTCGGAAAAAAAGTTCGTCGAAAGTATATAGAAGTGCACTCTATAGAAAGATAAAAAAAATACTCGTCGCGATACTTTCGACGAACTTTTTTCCCGATTTTTTTTCAATCACGTCTGAAAAAATCGCATGTGATTTGTGATACAAATCACATGTGATTTCATTAAATCACGTGTGATTTTTTCAGACGTTACTGAAAAAAAAATCGAAAAAAAAGTCGTCGAAAGTATATAGAAGTGCCCCTTTATAAAAAGATAAAAAAAATACTCGTCGCGATACTTTCGACGATCTTTTTTTCCCATTTTTTTTCAATCACGTCTGAAAAAATCACATGTGATTTGTATCACAATCACATGTGATTTCTTAAAATCACATGTGATTTTGTCAGACGTGATTGAAAAAAAAAATTAAAAAAGTTCGTCAAAAGTATATAAAAGTGCCCCTCTATAGAAAGATAAAAAAATACTCGTCGCGATGGTGTATTTTTGATCGTTTAACGATTTATCGTTTGCTAGATATTTGAGTTTTAACAAAAAGGTGAAAAGTGGGTTTTTTTGTTATAATGAAAAAATGAGTGGTTAGGATTCACACATTTGTTCTTTAAGATGACCATGTTCTTTATGGATCTCACCTCATATGTGCATATGGACTCGATTAAACTTGGCGAAAACACGTTTATAGACTCAATAAAACTTGAATATTGTGAGAATTACGTTACATCTTATTCAAGTATATTTTTGTGTCCGAAGTATATTTAAACTCTAGTAGACTAGAGATGATACCTCTTATACTCCTCTTTTCACATAATTGGATATGTTGTTGTTTGTAGATTATTGATGAATACGTATATTACGTCAATTTATTTTTCATAGATACCATACATACACTAAACCCAAGTTTTGTTGAAAACATTTGTGATATAGTTGGTATAAAATGTGAAAAAATTGTCATTTCAAAAAAAGAAAAGTTAAAAACCATATATAGGCTATATTTCGAATTCCGCCGCTGTTTAGATGATCCTTATCCTTGTCCAAAATAAAGAATTGCCAAAACAAAAAGTCAGTGTAATTGAAATATTGTGAAAAGAGAAAAAAACTATGTTAAAAAAAAAAAAAACAAAATTATATTAAAATTCTATTCCCTATGTTACTTCATCACGTGACTAGTCAAACAAAAAGTCTCACTTTACATTTCATACAACCAATCACATATTAGAAATATTTTATCTTCATCTTCTTTATGCCTGATACGACTGTTTATTCCGACGACTGTAACTAACTTTTTCCGGCAAAAACATTTATCAAAACTTCTCACCTGTTTACTTTTCTGTTTATCATCACAAAACCATGTTTATCACTTAAAACTAGTTCACAACACCAAAAATTTTGATGCCCCCTGTTCATTTGATGCCCTGGGCCGTCGCCCATCCCGCCCACCCCCAGGACCGGCCCTGCACATTCGCAATACGTTATCAGCACGCTCTATTAATATTTTTTGGTTTCTACAAGTATTATACATATTTCTTTGATCGTACCCTTTTTTTACTGTTACCAGTTATCTTCTCGATTAGGTGCATCACTAGTTCTATTTTTCTAAGAATATTAATCCATTATATAGACTTAT
>BQNB010045818.1:0-44071 GCA_026074375.1 Tanacetum coccineum | reverse complement strand
CATATGTAGTGACCTTACACACTTATTTTCACACCGCATCCGTGCGCGTGTGTTGCCCGACTTCTCCTGCTCATTTTTTTGAGTATTAGTTTTATCTAATATAGGTATGTAATGATCGATTACATATACTCGTTCGATTCGAACCGACTATTTTACCTGACTTACTTTTAATCGGTTGTGCATACCTTCGCGGTACGATTATTTGGGATTACATAAGTGTTTTATCCGATGTGATTTTTTTCAATTGTCGTTTTACTACTCGTGTGCGTTACTTCCCTTATTTAACTCCTTTTAAGCTATCCATATACATATCCGAATTGCTTTTCGATCGGGTGCGCTTATTCACGAGAAACATCTTGGATGAATTCTTGAAATCATATTGAATAATATTGTGGATTTTCATAATTTTTTCGTTGGCTTTTCATGTCACCGTTTTACACGACATCCGAGTATTGAGTAAATTTGTTTATCCTACCGGTCATTTACTTTCCGACCCTGAGTTGTAACACTCGTTTATACTCCGGGAACGCCATTGTCATCTTGTGACTCATCATCTAGAATGTGATGGTTGATTAGAATACGAATTTACTCACATAAATTTTTAGCGTCCTTTTTCATAAAAACCTCCTTGTTTCGGGAGCGCGACTCGTTAATGTTTTGTCCTTCTTCCCTTGTGCATCTTATGATTATGAAGAATCGCACCGCTAATGAAACTTTCCTATCTTGCATATCGAATTCTAATTCAAGGACGTAGAGCATTGTTTTGCTCCTAGCTTTGTCATTGGCAATCTTGAAACATTTTTCAATGCCATTTTTATATGCCTTTTAGTATAATTTATTTTTCGTTGTTTTGGAATCCATAAGTCATATGTGTATATAAGTTCTGTTTGTTTTAAAGTGTTGGTATAGTGTCTTAGATGATGGGAGTAGGAATTGCGTGATATTTGAGAAGTTTGGTTGAAATTTTGAGGTGTGTCAATATATATATTTAGTGTACAAAAATAGAATGTCACTTAAGAATGTTGTAAAAAATATTTTTTATAAAACCTAGGCTTAAAAATATGTTAGTACTAGTTGAGACGGTCGTTTTGATATAAAATTTGACCCGTAACTCTTAAAAACGAAGTTTTTACGGCAAATTAAAGCTAGGAAAATTGTTACTAAAAATTCAGCTTTTTAGGAAATAATAGTTGCTGTCAGATTTTTACAAGGGCATTTTCGGCGCTTTCGTGTCCGTTTCGGCCTTCGCCGAAACATGAAAGTTGTTCGGAAGGCTGTTTTACTTTTCCCTGAGGAATTTCGAGTCTAAAAATGAGTAATAACTAGTCTAAAAGGTAGAGAAAAATTTGCGTTTTTCGTATTATTAAGACTGCATCAGACCTGAACTAGGGGCGTTTTTCGTATTATTAAGACTTATGTGTCATTTTATTTTATCTTT
Organism: Tanacetum coccineum; assembly: GCA_026074375.1. Lineage (NCBI taxonomy): Eukaryota > Viridiplantae > Streptophyta > Magnoliopsida > Asterales > Asteraceae > Tanacetum > Tanacetum coccineum. Next base: position 42,633 of record BQNB010045818.1, on the reverse strand, counting down.
CTTTTTTTCTAATTACGCACCATCGCTTTAGGTAGCGGTTATAATTTCGTGTCTTCATATTCTTCATCGTCATTGATACCCTGTGTCTCATAACGATCCCGGTTGAACTCTTCAAACCCTATCACCTTGTAACCGTTTCACCAATTAATTTGTAAACCACTCTTCGCTACTCTCATGCATGCCACTCACTATTTTATAAGTTAATGTAATGTTACCTTAAAAAAATTTAATTGATGTCGTTTTACAAATTGTTTTACTTGGGTCTTATAAAATATTTGTTGTAACCTCTTAAAAATTTCTTATTTATCTAGCAAATTACTTTACTTCCATATTATAAAGCATCTCATACGTTATTTCTAAACGGTATGGTTTATACAAAAAAAAACCTAATCTGACGAAACTGAGCATTGCATTGATAGTCCTTAATTATACATAGCTTGATCACTTATGTATAATTTAGAAGGAGCTATGCAAGGCTAAATAGTAGTCACCGTAAGATCTTGATAAAGATCAAATTTTACTCGTATTTCTGAAAAACAAAATTTTTGTGTGGTATGCAAGTAGTACAAATTAGGGACATCCACCTATGTGCCCTTATCATTTCTCGAACGAATTACCCACCTACGGGTACGTTCTTACTTAACAATCGTCGTTCTAATTTTCCTTTCTTTCTCTCCATGATGGGAATTCTTTAGACTGCTCGTCTAATATTCGACCATTAATACCGAACTTGGAAGTTCCGACGTTTCTATGCTTTCTCCTCGACCAACATTCTTTGAGTAGGGTTGGTAGATCTCCGGGATGCCTCCGGATGTGATTAATGAAGTATGAATAAATGAGTTTACGTATATCCGCCATGATGTTCGTCTTTCTTTTGACTCGAAATTTGTTCGTGCGGACCATGCGTTAACTTCTCTCTTTTAATCGCTAACCTTGTCTCTTTTGTACAAGTGCCGATCTAAAACTTTCTTCGATTTGAGATTTGTTGTATGGATTTCCTTTTCCGTTTGTATATCGACCGCCGCAAACTTAATGTGCTGACGGTGACCGTCTTATGAATTGACAACTGGATAAATTATTCTTTTCCTATTTTCGTATCGCCGTCACTTATATTCTATTCTTTCCTTTAAGGACCCTCACGACATTAAATTCGTTCCCTCATACCATTGCCTACTCATTATGCGTTTGCTATCCCTTGTTCCAACTTCGTTGCTATCTTGTTATTTTGTTAAACTCCTGAGCACGTTCCACGTTCCGAGAGTTCAACAAAGCCTTTATACATACCTTTATCTCAAAGGTTTTCGAAAGCACCAAAGTGATTATTGAACATATTTTACCTTCATTTAAACACTCTTTTTGTCAAGAAAAACCCAATAAGTACCTTAAAAATGTTGACCCACTAAGGATACATATCCGCCTTAATCTCTCAATGACATAGTTTTAAAAATTCTTCTTACTAGTGATTTCGTTTTCAAATCACCAAACCCTTAATAAATCCTTATAATAATATTTTCATCATTTTATGAATGACTTAACATTTTAATTTCATAACCGAACGAACTTCACATTTTCATAATCTAGAAAGTGCCTAAGCCTAGTTTTAAAACAAAATTTGAAACAAGTACCTTTACTCTTCCTCTCGATCGACCGTCGGTGATTAAAACAATATAAAAATCCTGGACGGGTTCTTCTAATGTGACATTCCGTATTTTAATGTCAGTATGTAATTCATACCTTGTTCTCATTTTCTAGTAAAGTGAATTCTTGCGTTTTACGGTTTACGCGATTCGCGATTTCTCGTTTCTTGTTAATCTTAAGTTGTTTTAGGCATTTTATCCGTTTAAGTGTTTACCGTGTTTATTCTATCTTTGAAATCCCCCGGCGACCTTGAAAGCTAATTTTGGCTATCTTTGAAATCCCCCTCCCCCGGCGGACCTTGAAAGGCTAATTTTAGGCGTCTTTCCGTTAAAATTCATGTATTATCCACGTTTAACACTCAATAATCCTATTTTCCGTTAAAAAAAATTTAACAAATAAAAATAAAAAACATAATAAAAAATCTACTTTATTAATAAATTGAAAATTTCTTCATAAGACAGTTATCGCAAACCTCTTGAGAAAGCGTAAGCGAAGCGAGGAACCGAGCGATGGGACATCGCTCCCGTAAGGAAAAGAGGATGTAAAACCCCGTATTTAAGGTCATTACTTTTTCCGAATTTATAATATTTCCCTAAATTTTACATGATTCATTTCTCTAATTTAGTCGGTTTTCATTTAAAATCGTCATTTAAATTCTTTAACGAATATCATATTTTAATTTTAATTGTTATTGATCGAGAAATCAACGAATACCGTATTTTAGCCATTAGGGTTTATTTATTCTATTTTAATTATTTTTCCCCTTTTTATACGTGTTTGGCTTAAACCGAGACAAAACATGCGTTTTTTATAAAGAGTAACGAGTTAAATAGGTTATCGGGCTCGGAAACTAAGTAAAATAACAAAATAGCAAACAAAAGAACAACCAAGCCCACCCTACATAAGGATGGCCGGTTATGTATAAAACAAAAATAATAAATATGTAATTTTTTTTAAATTTGGGAAGTATACTAGTAATACAACTCTATTATTTAATCCTTCCCTAAATTCTAGTATATAACCCAAATTAAACCCATTCCCTTTATTTTTTTTATATAAACCGAACCATTTACTCAAGTAAATCAACGACAAGAATTTTTTTTTGGTCGATATGTTCTAGGTTGGAATATTTAGATTCCATATATATACTAAGGTATTTCATTCTTTTATAAAACCAACACCATGTATGACATAACAATCATATTATTCTCACGCCTAAAAGTTCTCTGGTCATTCTTTCTGTTCGAGCCACATCATCAAGAACACCATTACTCCATCTTCAAATCACCATCAAATCATCTTCATTCTATACTATATCAACCATACATTAAACCCTAATCATCCTACATCCATAAAAATCATCATGCATGGAGTTCATAAGTTCTTGATTTCTTGAAGATATTAGGTTTTAGAGTTTTCACTTGATTTAAAGCAAAAGGGTTAACAAGGGTTTGATTTTAGAAGGTTTTGGATATATTAAAAGGTTTGATTGGTCTTGGTTTGATCCTTGTGGATTCGGCAGCCCCTACACACCCACCTAAGGGTTGTGTTTGATCCATTTTCTTGCTTCTATTTTGTGTTGTAAGTCTCCTCTAAAAACCCTAAATTGTTGTCTAATTTTTATGGAGATGCATGTGCTTGATTTTGATCCTTTTGAGGCATGCATGTTCTTGATCTTATGATCTTTGGTTTTATCTAAAAATTTATGTTATGAAGTATGTGATATGTTTAGGAGACGTGTAATAGCATTGCATGAAGGTTGATTTTGTTTTGGATGAGTTTAGGATATGTTTGGATGGATTTCATAGGGACAGTTTTAAATCAGTAGCAAAAGCGTATGTTTTCTCAAATATTTTTGGCATGGATCCTGTGATTAAATTATATGGTTGAGCAGATATAGATGTCTTAGCATCTTGTGATAGTTGGATGGCCAACCAATTCCTCCGGATGAGGAAGTTATGGTCAAAATACGAAAATAGGTCAAGTATGGGTTTTAAAGCATGGGTCAGTACTAGACATCTTAGGTAAGCTCCAGCAATTGGCCTCACATCTATTGCTATTATAGATTAGGATTTATGGTCTTTTCCGTAACGAGTAAAAATTCAGTCAACTTTCTGTTTTGACTTACGGTTAGTAAAAATCCATTTCCCGTGGATTGGTAAATGGTTTGATTGATTGGCTTAAAGTTTTGAAAACTATACTTCAAGTGTTTTCCAAGAGTGAAAGCCATATGTTTGTACCATTTAAAGATTAGGAGATACAAGTCCATGAACATGAGTCAATTCTAGAATTTCAAATTGTAAATGCATAGTTAACCATATCTAAATGGGGCAAACATAGTAGTAAGTCAACATACATAAGAACCTGGAGATGGAGTATAAGCAAGTGTTGAGGTTGTTTGGCAAGTCATTAAGCGGTAATTAGTTGCTAGTAAATTGGCGAAATTTTTAGAAAATAAGCAACCAATAGAGACAATAAGTGAAGAAGATCACATAGATTCCTAATGTACAAATTTCATGCATATAATATAATTACAATAAGTTTCATATTTATTAAAATTGAAATATTAATAATATATTATTATTTTTTATAGGTCGCAGTTGTCTTCGGCGTCCCTTTCCTCGTGATTTCTTGATCGACATTTCTTCTACTCTCGGTGAGTTCATAGCCTCGCTTTTCAAATATTTTTCTTAAACCCCGCGAGGGAGATGCATGCTAGTTTTATAAAACAAACACAAGTAGGTTTTTCTTGTATGATTGGACCCGCATGTGAGGATCTTGTTGCTTGACTAGCTTTCGTCATAAGACCCCAATCGTGAGCCGTTAACTACCTGTTATGGGTAGCCGCTCATACAATTAATAGCGCTATGGGCTTGACAACCCGGTCCGGTTTTTGGGGTTTGGATCTGAATAGTGAGCACTACCAATGTACGGACATATTGTATGCAGATTTGTAGTAGGTATATGACGAAATACCTAGCCTGGGGGCATTCATTGAATTATCATTATTATTATTTGTATATGGAATTTCGTCGATGGGATCGGTGGCACGAGCTCAATGCAACTGTTGGTTAATAGCTTGTCTGGCCCACAAGACTATATGATGCTTATGAATATTATAATGCTTGTGTTCAACTCTTTATCACTTATAAAACCTATGAATTCACTCAACTTCGTGTTGACATTTTAGCATGTCTATCTTAGGTAATTAAAGTTCAGAGGCTTTGAGGCAATAAAAAAGTGGATTTGCGCTAGATTTTGTTTATCAAATATTAAAAATTGACTCCTTTGCTAAAAAACAAGTTTGGTTGTAATGGATAACTTTTTATGTTTCTTTTGGGTAACGTTAATGGGACATCTTGTTGAACTTAAATTAGTAATATGACGCATGTTGATATTAAAACGTCTCTTTTTGAGTCGTTCTTTATATTCTTGTGACTATTGTGCTATGAATTTAACACACAAATATTGGTTCCGCTGCGAGTAAATTTGGGGGTGTTAAACCCTGTCAAAAAGATTCTTCGGAATTCTATCTGATCATAGGCAGTATTTATACTGATCAACGGGGAACCGTGGTTATTGCAACCGTATTCAACAAAGTGACAAAGACACTCTCGTCCATATATGTTGATTATCACTAACCTAAACATGCAGGTATTTACGATGGTGGCAGCAGCTAGACGTGGACGAGTCAGATTCATAGCCACATGCTCATACTCGACCGACATTTATAAAGACATTATGAAAGCTCAATTACATGTTTTAAGACTTTCGCTACTCTGATACCGTACGTCCTTCTTGAAGCGACGAAGTGTTAAAGTTAAAGAACTTCAAGAAAGATGCATTATTAAAGCTATTAAGTTAAAGAATCAAGAAAAGTATGAGCATGTCTGTCCGAAGGTCACAAGTGCACAAGATGGAAAAAGATCACAAGTTGATAATAAAGGAGATTGTATTTGGTTGATGATCTCAAAGTGCTCAAGATCACAAACAAGTTATGTTAAAGGAACAAGCTCAAGCCTAAAGTCAAAGATCATTATGCTATTTTCACAATATGAAGTTAAGCAATCAAGTCTGCGAGCACAAGACTGAAGATAAAGCATAGTATGTTAGGTTTAAGTTTTTGTAAAATGGAGTGACCTCCCTTAGGGGGAGATTGTTAGGAACACAAAAAGTGTCGGTCACTTCCATTATATCTTTAGATAGCTCGTAAAGTTATATTTGGAACCTAAATAGGCTAGCTTAAGAAAAGCCCACGGACTAAGCCTATTGGCCGGCCCTATTAGGAAGTATAAATACCTTCTCCATGTGTGGAGAGGGTGTTGGTTGGTTGTTTTTTCTCATAATCTAAGTATGTATTCTCTCTTTTACTTTCTCTCACTAGAAGCATCCTCCCAACCTTTCTCTTTCTAGATTTCTTCACACTTCTTTTACTGTTATTGATTATTAAGTATTCTACAAATTTTATTAAAGGACGGGCAGTTTTTAGAAAGTCTTTAATGAAACATCGGTAAAACCCGGCATGTCCCAAAAAACTTCTAATACCTTTAACATTAGTGGGGGTGGAAGTTTAGAGATTACGTTGATTTTAGCTTTGTCAACTTCAAGTCCTGCTCCGAATACTTTGCGTGGAAGAACGATTCCTTATTTAACCATGAAGTAACATTTTTCCCAATTAAGGACAAGACTTGCATCTTTACAACGTTTGAGCATTTTATCAAGATTGTAGAGATAATTATCGAAAGAGTTTCCAAATACGGAGAAATCGTCAATGAATACTTCTATAGATTCTTCAATCATGTCATGAATAATTGCTAACATGCAGCTTTGGAAAGTAGCGAGTGCATTGCAGAAGCCAAAACGCATTCGCCTATAAGCGTATGTTCCAAAAGGGCAATTGAAAGTTGTTTTTTCTTGATCCATAAGGTCGATTGGAATTTGAAAATATCCATAAAAACCATCGAGGAAACAAAATTATTTATTTCCTGCGAGTCTTTCTAATATTTGATCCATGAATGCAACGGAAAGTGATCTTTTGCGATTGCTTCATTGAGTTTACGTTCTTGTTGGGACAAGTTCATCATTTTTGTTTGTGACTACTGTGATACCACCTTTCTTTGGTATATACTGGATGGGGCTTACCCAAGGGCTATCGGCGATTGGATATATAATAACCGTATCGAGGAGTTTAACTATATCTTTTTTAACTACTTCTTGCATATTTAGATTTAATCGTCTTTGTTTTTAAACAACTAATTTTTTGTCGACTAGAAGTTGAATTTTATGTTTACAGAAAGACGGACAGATACCAGGAATGTTTGTTGTTTTCCAAGCAAAAGCTTGCTTGTGTCTTTTAAGAACAGAGATGTGCTTATTTTTTTTTGTTCATAAAGTTGGGATGAGATGATCATAGGAAAGACAGAAGGTTCTTCCAAGAATGCATATTCTAGGTGATCAGGAAGAGGTTTGAGTTCAAGATCTGTAGGAGGTTCATTAATAGATTTCTTGATTTTATAATCTATATCGAATGTGATTTTTTCAAAGGGTATTTCTTCTTCAATGATTTCGGGTTCAATATTTTCTTCGATATTCAAGGGTATGAATTCATCGAATTTAAAAAAGATTTTTTCTTCGAGGGGAGTTCCTTCGATGGAGTAACAGATTTTACTTCCTTCATCGAGTAGAGCATCGAAATCTTCTTCTAAGATTTCATCAAGGACATCAATACTAAAACATGTATCGTTATTAGAGTAGGAAAGTTTCATCACGAAATCGATAGAAAAGACCATACGTTTAGAACCAACTATAAGATTGAGTTGTTTTTGTTTTACGCGAATTACAGCATTTGCGGTATGTAGGAACGATCTTCCTAAGATAAGAGGGACTTTACTATCTTCCTTTATTTCAAGAATAACGAAATCCATAAGGAAATTTACCAACTTCGAGTAGCATATTTCCAGCTATTCCAATAGGGTATTAGAATGATCGGTCTGCTAATCTCACACTCATTTTAGTTGGTTTGAGAGTTTAGAGAGATAATTTTGCATAGAGAGAATATGGCATAAGATTGATGCTAGCGCCAAGCTCGGCCAAGGCGTTACAAGAGAAGGTTTTACTGAACATACATGGAATAAGAAAACTTTCGGGGTCTCTGAGTTTGGATGGAACTTTGTTTTGAATAATAGCTGAGCTTTCATCGCTAAGAAAAGCGAAAGATATTTTCTCTAAATTATTTTTGTTACTAATAAGTTCTTTAAGAAATTTGCCATAGTTTGGCATTCCTGCTAAGCCATCGACAAGAGGCACATTAATCCGAATGACACGAATCATATCGGGGAATTTTTTGTATTGTGCTTCCATTTTCTCTTTTCAAAGGCGTTGAGGATATGAGATTATTGGTTTATATGCCTTTCGGGTAGGTGTGATGACATTAAATAACGCCACTTTTATAGCATCATTTATCCTATGTTTCTTACCTATTTTATATAATTATTGCACAAATTGGTACTTAATTGCTTAAAGTTGTTGTTTGCAGCAATTATGGAGTAATTGGTGAAGTTATGCTAAAAGGCACACATTTTGAAGCTTAATCGAAGAAATCTCAAGATACTGTTTTGACAACCTACACGCCGTATCCATTAAAGAAGATACGACGTATATGTGCCTGTACTTCACAAGAAACCAGGATCAATTAAAGAGCAATACGTCGTATCCAAAAGACTCTATACACCGTATTGAAGATTATTTGAAGATTATAGAAGATATTGAACGTGGTCCCTACTCCAAGAAACCTCCAATACGCCGGATTGACCTCGACCAATACGGCATATCGATGAATTTCCAAAGACTATAAATACAAATCCCTAAACACGAGTTTAGAGTGTGCTTAAACATATTTTCAAAACCCTAACCACAAAAGTCAATTTTCAGAAGGCAAGAAGAGTAAAGAAGGTCAAGTAACGCGCTTAATTCCATAGGAAACACCTTTAATCATCTATACTCTAATAATCGTTCATTTTTTGGTATCATTCGTTTAACTTGGTTAGGTTACCTTGGTTGATTCGTTTATTATGCGTGTATTCGATACAATGGTTATTGGCTAATACCTAAAGGTATTAGCCATGTTAAGATTTAATGTTTGGTTTGTTTATCTCGATTGCTTAATTTATCGTTGATTGTTGAGTATGTTTATCAATTTATACTCGTTTACATGCTTAAGTATGCGACCTATCATTCAACTAGATCTAGGAATGCAAAATATCAAGCTAGATAGATACCGGGATGGCTCTCTATATTCGTAATTTATATATCTAGAATCATAGGATCACAAATAATGACCTATCCTTGCCATTGGTATAGTGAACAAGTTGGACTAGTAGGTGACCTGGGATCAACAAATGACGTTCTGATTCCATTGGTAAGGACTTGGACAATGGACTACTAGTATATAAAATGTTGTTAAGCAGTAAGTTAGTAAAGTCTTGTTGAGCTAGGGTTTAATAAGATCACCATTATTAATCTCCTAAGATAGATTATAATCTACAAAAGATTGCTTTATGCGGATGCATTTAATTGTGACAAAATTAGCGTGTCTAGGTTTTAGGAAAAAGTACCGCCTAAATCTAGGAATGATATGCCCCTCGAGATAAGTCAATCATTTCACTAATAAACAAACTTGCATTTTAATTAGATTAATCATGGTTAATACAGTTTCCTTAAAATAGGCTTGACCGCTCTTCTATCTTCTAATTATTTGCTTGCATGTGTTATCGTGACTAAAGTAGATTTAAGTTATCACCAAAACCTGTACCAGTCTCTTATACTGAAAACCCCCTATGTCTGTTAGAATTAGGTTTAGCATAGGTTTAACTTAGAACTAACTTAGATTAGAACTAACATAGATAATAAAATAATGGTAGAATTAGGAATTAACACTCTCGCTCTTAGTGATCGACACCCTACTTACCAATGAAGCTACAATTGATCGGGTACACTACCCGTTAGTGTTGTTTTAAGGTAAAGTTGGTAAAATATAAATGTAAAACTTGATAATAAATAATACCTACGCACAAACACACTATGCAAAAATATACAATGCAGAAAATCAAACTCACACAAATATGCAAATTAATCTAACCTAAACTAAAATACTTATAAAGAAAAGAATTAAACAACTTCACTCCTCGACAACGGCGCTAAAAACTTAATGTAACTTTCTGAGTCAAATACTAAATACGGCGTATAAAAATTTTCTAACCCAATACAGCGTATTCGACTCCAAACATCGATACGGCGTATTCACGCGTATTAGTCTATTTGACCTTTTTTTCCTAGCCAATTTATTACATGAAATAGACGATCCTGACGTCACTATGGAAGAGTATATTCAGCTTGAAGCTAAAAAAGCACGTAGGCGTAGTCAAGAGTTTAATTAGGAAACTGGTACGTATGGTAAGGTCAGGTATTTTGAAGATATCGACTACTTCAAAGATTTTAAGAACGAGTTCCTAGCCATTGTCTACGAAGATGCTCTGACATCTGAATCGAAAGACTCATCTGAGCCTACGGTAAGTGCTCATCATGTTGAAAAGGTTGATTTTGATTTAGTAATATCATTTGACAAATATGATGACGTAGATTATACTTTTACATACGATAAAAACTCATTTTTCTTATAAATTAGTTTCTGTCAATGATTTAAAATTAGATTCAGACAATGATGATGATAAAATTGATATCAAACAGTCTTTGGGAGATATATCTGTCGAACCATTACCTGATGTAATAAGTATCGATACACAAGGGTCAACTAAGCTTTTAGAAACAAGTCATGATACATAAAGTATATTTTTCAAAACTAAAACTTTTATCAAGGAATTATGTGTTAATATCGTGATTTAGAATTATGTTAACAAAGGGATGCCGATAAATCTTATTAAAAATTTATATGTGCCATTTGGCATCCCGTTCGACCCCAAGTTGTTTTATAAGGATGGGATAAAACTGGGGCAAGTCTAACTTAAAGACTTTTCTGTAAACAAAAGTTCTTGTCGGGAGATAACTAGGAATGTAATTTTCAATTTTTAATTGAGTCTGTCTTCCCAGGTACTCGATATGGTGTATCCAACCTCAATGGATACGACGTATTGACTATCTAGACGTTATCCAGTCTTTATTTTTCTATCGCCAGATTTGTCGATACGACATATTCATTAAATGAATACAATGTATTTGACCTCTAACCAGTATTTAGGATTTTTCATACAGGTCTCAATACGGCGTATTTTGAAATATGGATATGGCGTATCGATTTCCTATACAGTTTTTTGTTTTTGATTTTTAGGTTTTTTATTTCTAACCATTGAATACTGGAGATAGAATTGCATTGGTTTTTCTTATATCTTATACAGGAACCTTCTGAACGAAAATGACGACTTTGGTAAAGTATTTATATTCTGGAATTCTATGTGTGTTGTTCATGCCAGGATTCAGACTCATTTTCAACATATAATCTTGCTCATAAACGCAACATGTAGGATCATACTGAGCAAATCAAGGAGTTTCTCGTTCTAATTCTTTTAACTTTATGACCTTAATTTTATATTTATACAACGAGGACTTTGTATATTTCAAGTTGGGATAGGAGAATTAGAATGCTTACTTATCCATATTTTCATAATAAATTGCTTAAATTATGTCTAAATTTAAATTTTTCAAGCATGCTTTTGTGGAATTATTAGTTACATAACTCGCACACATAACCCTTGTTAGATATTATGAGAATTTAGCCTTATCCATTTTCAAATATTTACCTATATTCCATAAAAATATAAGTGTTCCGGTGATGTTGTAAACTTTAGAGCTTGGCTTGGTATATCTATTCAAGACCACAATAATAAGTACTATTTTTAACAGATGGAAATTGGTAAATTTCTAGGATTACACCCAAAAAGCCTATACATGTCATGATATTAACTAACTACTGTGGTTAGTTAACCACCGTATAAATCCTTTTGTTTACTCTCATTTTTAGAGTAAGATACCCCTAGAAAAACCTGTTGAGCCATTCCATTATTTTCTTATAAATTTGTTTCGTTACACCTTTACACCTGAGCCTATCCTATTAGATTAAGTCTTTAATCGGTTGCTAGTTGCTTTTGTGTAAAGTATTGTATTTCTTGTGTCGCAATGCAAAATTTTCTATCTATGGTTAGGTCAGAAATATTGCACAATGTAATTGGGTACGTGTGTGAAATTTTTTATCTACGGTTAGGTCGGGAAAATTGCACAATGCAATGGGAATGTGAAAGTAGTGTATATTTTTAATTCTTAATTTTTTAGTGTGTTTTACTACTCTTACAATTATATTTTTATATATTCGAAGAATAGAAGATTATGGATAAATTATCCGAACTTTTTGAGATCGCGAGATTGTGAAAATGCACCAAAATTCATAGTAGTTAGTTAAAAAATAAAAAAGTGAAAAAAATAATTTTGTAGAGTATTGTTGTATATTGGTCGAAATAAACCAACAATGTATCATCTTGTAAAAAAATGGTCGATATCACCACTATTGTTGTAAAGTATGTATATTATAGATGTTTGGGAGTTGGTCGTTACGAGAACGCCAACTAAGGTTGTTTGATTAACCCGTTGATCAAGGCATTTGTATTTGATTTTGTGTCTTCTTCAAGGGATGGTCGGGAAAGTAACTAGCAACACTGTACCTTATTTGTTTGGACTTAATCTATTTGTTTTGTTCTTTTTATTTAACAACAATTATTTTCCCTTTCCTAATTCGTAACCTTTGGTCTTACTCAAATGAGGATGCGAGCAATCACATATGTCTATTCCAATCGTTACAGCCATGTATGTGTGATTTTGTCCGCCTTGTTGGTTTATTACTGTTGATAAAGGATTAGAAGATCCCTACCTTATATCACTCTTCGTCCTAACCCTTGGTTTTACTCGAGTGGGGGAATGAATGAAATCATGTATGTCTATTTTGTCGTTACGGACGTGTATATGTGGTTTGTCTCCCTTGTTGGTTTACGACTTTTGGTAAGAACTACTAGTCCTATTCTTTAGCTTATTTGAGTTAGGGAATGAATGCAATGTATGTCTATTTCATCGTTATGGATGTGTATATGTGGTTTTGTCTCCTTTAGTGGTGGAGATGTGTATCATTGCCAAGCTTATGATAGAATACTCGTCATGGCCGAGCAATTGAGCGAATTAGTTGCATGTTACCACATAGATTAGTTGAGTGATTTCATCTTCCTATTTCGTGAGGTGTTTGGTTGTGTACTAGTAATTGAAAGAATAATTGCTTAAAGGAATAATCCTTAAATACGGTGAGGATAAATTTTCATAAATTTTCTAAAGTCTATTTGAGGACAAGTAAGATTCAAGTGGGAGGATATTTGATGACATCAAATAACATCACTTTTATAGCATCATTTATCCCATGTTTCTTACCCATATAATATAATTATTGCATGAATTGGTACTTAATTGCTTAAAGTTGTTATTTGCAGTAACTATGGAGTAATTGGTGAAGTTATGCTAAAAGGTACACATTTTGGAGCTTAATCGAAGAAATCTCAAGATATTGTTCTAACTACCTATACGTCGTATCCATCAAAGAAGATACGACGTATATGTACCTATACTTCACAAGAAACCACGAAGAATTAAAGATCAATACGCCGTATCCAGAAGACTCTATATGCCGTATTGAAGATTATTTCAAGATTTTAGAAGATATCGAACGTAGTCCCTACTCCAAGAAACCCCCAATACGCCATATTGACCTCAACCAATATGACATATTGATGAATTTCTAGAGACTATAAATACAAATCCCTAAACACGAGTTTAGGGTGTGCTTAAACATATTTTCAAAACCCTAACCATAAAAGTCAATTTTCATATGTCAAGAAGAGAAAAGAAGGTCAAGTAACGCGCTTAATTCTATAGGAAACACCTTGTAATCATCTATACTCTATTAATCATTTAATTTTGGTATCATTCGTTTAACTTGGTTAGTTACCTTGGTTGATTCGTTTATTATGCTTGTATTCGATACAATGGTTATTGGCTAATACCTTTAGGTATTAGCCATGTTTATGAAGATTTAATGTTTGGTTTGTTTATCTCGATTGCTTAATTTATCGTTGATTGTTGATTATGTTTATCAATTTATACTCGTTTACGTGCTTAAGTATGTGACCTATCATTCAACTAGATCTAGGAATGCAAAATATCAAGCTAGCTAGATACTAGGATAGCTCTCCATATCTGTAATTTATATATCTAGAATTATAGGATCACAAATAATGACATATCCTTGCCATTGGTTTAGTGAACAAGTTGGACTAGCAGGTGACCTAGGATCAACAAATGACGTTCTGATTCCATTGGTAAGGACTTGAACAGTGGACTACTAGTATATAAAATGTCGTTAAGCAGTAAGTTAGTAAAGTCTCGTTGAGCTAGGGTTTAATAAGATCACCATTATTAATCTCCTAAGATAGATAATCAACAAAAGATTGCTTTATACGGATGCGTTTAGTTGTGACAGAATTAGCATGTCTAGGTTTTAGGAAGAAGTACCGCCTAAATCTAGTAATGATATGCCCCTCGAGATAAGTCAATCATTGCATTGATAAACAAACCTGCGTTTTAACTGGATTAATCATAGTTTCCTTAAAATAGGCTTGACCGCTCTTCTATCTTCTGATTATTTTCTTGCATGTGTTATCGTGACTAAAGTAGGTTTAAGTTAACACCAAAACCCCTTTATCCGTTAGAATAAGGTTTAGCATAGGTTTTACTTTGAACTAACATAGATTAGAACTAACATAGATAACTAAATACTGGTAGACTTAGGAATTAACACTCTCGCTCTTAGTGATCGACACCCTACTTACCAACGAAGCTCTAACCGATCGGGTCCACTACGCGTTAGTGAGTGTTGTTTTTAGGTATAGTCAGCATAAAATAAATAGTAAAACTTGATACATAAAATAACACCTACACAACGACACATCAAGATTTTGGCGCTGCTGCCGGAGAGTGAAGTTGTTTAATTCTTATTTTATTAGTATTTTTAGTTTAGTGTAATTTAGATTAATTTGCATATTTGTGTGTTTGTTTTGTGTGTTTAATTTTCTATATTGTATAAGTTTGCATATTGTGTGTTTGTGTATTTTTCTGCATAATTACAATTTACTGTAATCTGAGTCGAATACTGAATACGTCGTGTTCATCTCTTTGGATACGGCTCATAAATTTTTTCTAAAACCAATACAGCATATTCGACTTCATCATCAATACGATGTATTCAGTTTACTGAATATGGCGTATTAAGCTATTTGACAACTTTCTTTCCTAGCTATTTTATTACAGGTTAAAATGGACGACCCCAACATTACTATAGAGGAGTATATTCGGCTTGAGGAAGAAAACGCTCATAGGCATGCTAAGGTGTATAACTGGGAGACTGCTACGTAGGTAAGAATCTGGTATGATGAAGACGTTTACAACCTAGATCTGTTGAAACCAGAATTCCTAGCTATAGTCCTTTGATGACGCGTTAAATCTGAAGTAACGCTCTTATCTGTTAACCCACGGTAAGTCCTCTTACGACGAATAATATTGACTTTAGAATCACGTTTGAACAGAACCTGACGATGAAGATTACACGGTGATTTATGACAAAAATTCATTTTTCTATAAAATAATTTATGTCGACGATTTAAAAATGGATTCAAAAAATGAAATGATAAAGTCAATATGCCTTCGTTTCCATCACCCGAGCCTACAGTTAGTTATTTTGATAATTTAGACTACTTTAAAGATTTTAAGAAAGAATTTCCAGCCATTGTTTACAATGATGCTCTAACGTCTAAATTAGATTTCTTAAACTGAACAACAACTATAAAGTCCCTCAACATATCGCTGAAATTTAATTTAAACGATGAAACCATCGTGTCCTGAATGTGATGATGTAGTGAACAAAAACTTTTATACTATTAATGACTTATTTCCTTTAAACGTAATTTAATAAAAAATTATGGTGATTATTAAAAAATATAATTACTACCCGAGAATTAAAATCAGATAACGAGACAATCATAAATGATTAAAATTAATATTAAGCAATCTTCGGGAATTTATCTGTCAAACATTACCTGATGTATGAATACGGATGTTGGTGCCTATCACAATGGTCAAAATAAGCTTATTGTGAAATAAGTCCTTATATAACATCTAATAAATTTATTTGGAAACAAGAAGGGGGTTAAATATTTTACAACGTTTGTTTTAAACGTTTAAAATTTACTGTATCAAAAATGTATAGATCCGATTAATATGTTACAATCCAAATCACAATATGAAAAGCAAATAACTTAGACTAGCAGCTCGATCTGGCAACTAAATAACAACAATAATATTGTAAAGAGATAAGGAAAGAAACAACCAAACCAAGACACCGAGATTTTATAGTGGTTCGGCTACGAAGCAACCTCTCCGATCGCCCTAAACTCCACGTTTCCCCGAGTATCCTACTCGAGATTTCACTATGTCAACAAGCTCCCTTTAGGCGAAGAAAACCGTTTACACGTCGCTTACGTTATTTTCCGACACTAAGCTAAATGTCGAGTCCTAATCTTAGCTAGAACCAATCTACCACTTCACAAGATATACAAACTTACAAGATCTAAACTATCGAATCTACACAATATCTGAATCACACAAATACACAAGATAAATACAATAGAGTTTTGGTACTTAGAAGAAGAGAGGAGAGATCACTAATTAACACTACAGGAAGGGGAAACTTCGTTACTTGAATGAATACGAGTGTTCTCTCTTGCACTGAAATGAGAGGGAAGAGAAGAGCAAGAAGAATTAGATCACTGAAACAAGATCCTAAGAATTTATGATCAAGATTTCAGTGATAGAAATGCAGGTTTAGAGAGAGAAAAGAAAAGACTAAAAAATTCATTCGAATATACAACAAAAAAATTGAAAAGAAAATGAGTTTGTAAATGCAAAAAGGAATACTTTTCTGCTGGGAATAGAGTAGTATTTATAAACAGGGAAACCCAACGGCTCTCTGGGGGCGGTCCCGGCGGTCCCTTATATATAAGGGGGCCGCCAGGCATATAAGGGGGTCGCCGCCTAGACTCCGCTCCCTTTTTTGTCTTTTTAGGGGGAAGGTTGTATCTGGTGTAGAAGCTTCCGTTTTGGGGGGAAAATTTGAATTTCAAATTTTAAGTTTTTAATAAACCTTTTTATTTTAATTAGAAAATGTTTTGTAAATGTATTTTTGAGAAAATACTTTTGTAGAATTAAAAGTGAGGATTAAGAGAAAAATATTTTCTTGTTCACTAATCATGCTTAATTATTTTGTTTGTCCATACCTTAAGTGATCACTAATCTTAGAAATGAAATTTTACATTTAATAATTTGTAAACGTTTATTTTTATTGTAAACGTTTTTACATTTTGTTATTATCAAAATGTTAAGAGGTCAAAAAATATAAATAACGTTTTTAGGCATTATTTATATTAACAATCTCCCTCTATTTGATGATGAAAAAATATAAACTCATTTTAAATAAAATTAAAGATGTCAAATTATTAAATGAGTTATGTTCCATTCTCCCCCTTTTTGTCAAATCCAAAAAGAATGATCGTCGAGTTGTTAAAGGAAGAAAGAAATCGACGATATCAAGACTCCCCCTTGATGTATGCTCCCCTTTGTTTAGAAGAACAAGTGCAAAACAAATATCTTTCAAGTTAACACATTGTATTTAAATTAACAAAAGAAGAGTTTCATTCCACCAATAAGAACCTCATACATTAGCACAACCAACTAATATATTCATGCAAAATAAAACTAGAACCAATACAAGATAAAGAGACATAATACTACATAAGTCTTAAATGATTCATGATTCATAGAGAATGACTTTTTAAACAAAATGTCTTTGGATTTTCCATTATTAAGCCATTTGAAAAGAGTCTATGGTGGAGGGTGGGAAAAATGGGTTTATGAAGGTGGTGGTATAGGAAGCTACTCGAGAATGGACAAACATAAATGTTCATATTCATCTCGAAGGTTCAAAGGAGGTTTACGATTGTGGAAACAACAAATACAAGTTTTTGATCCATGATAGTCATGATAGTTGAAGTTAGATTGGATATCCTATGATAGGAGGTTTGAGGTGGAGGTGGTGGATTGGTTGAAGGTGGACTTGAGAGATTTTCAAGAGTGTGTTGGTGATAGTGATAGAGTGATATCCAAAGAAGGAAGTGCTTTGAAGGGTTGAGGTTATAAAGTCATAGGAGGGAACATCCAGGATGTTCTCAAGCAAAGGGGTTCAAAGGTTGAGGAAGTGTTGTTCATTTGAGGATGGATGAAAATTTGAAGTTTTGAATTGAAAAGAAGAAAACGTCATTATCTTGCTTGAGAGGTTTGATTTAGGAGGAGTTTTTAAAATGAGTGCATTTGGAGAGTTGAGATTGAAGAAGTGTGGTAGGAGAAGGTGTAGTTGGTGACTTCTCATCACTATAAATGTTGACAAATAGTTGTCTAGGAGGGATTATGGTTAATTTGATTTTCTAGGAAGGGTTTGAAGAAGAAGCATTGGTGGAATTCATGGTAGAGTTTGGTTGAGGAAGATGATGGTAGAGGAGAGTTCATGATTTAAGGTGGAAGAGATGGATTGAAGAGGTAAGGCATGGGGTTTGAGGTTTGAGATTCCAAAAAGGTGTTTGTCAAAATGCAGAAATTATAGTTGTGCCTAGATGGGATAGTGGTCAACTACACAGAAATTCAGAAGGTCAGAGTAAGAAGAATCCGTAGACACTCTGATGGCGGTCCCTTAATTACCCGACAGTACCCATAAATATAAGGGGGCCGCCTATATTTAAATGGGGCGTTTTTCTGAGACAAAAAAAATTTCCCAGAATTTCCTGAAGCTGTAGTTCAAAGAATTCCAAATTCCCCCTTTTGAGTTAATTCTATTTTCTCATTAATCATACTAAGACGCATTATATAATTTCATAAAATCAAACTGTTAGGATTCTTGATTTGATGGAACAAAGTACATACAAGATGAAACAAAAGGACTAAAACGTTCATTAACGAAATTCTAACAAAGCTGAGTGGAAATATGTGGAATCTGGAAGATCTCCTTAAGAATATAAAGATAACAGAAGATATTTCTTAAATGTTGTTAAAATATATATTATACGTCTTATATCTTTCCTTTGGTAAGACTTGAAATCTCTCTATAATAAAGAAGATTCACAGCGTATTTTTAAGTGTAACCCAGAAAATGTAGTTGACATAGTTAGAAAAAAGGTGTGTGTGTTCCAGGCGTGTGATTCATTGTAAACGCCTAGAATGAGTGTTGTAGTGTAACACCCCCATTTTAATCGATATCAGCGGAAGGTCATTTGGGGTGCTACGTCATAATATAACAACTCAAGCATAGAAAACGACTCGAAAGAAGACGTTTTTAAATACATTCATCGAAATAAAGTTTACATCATAGGTCCCAAATTGTTTCATATTCAACAACATTTTTTGCAAATTCATCTAGAATGAAATTTTAATTTAATGGCCTTCAAAAAATTAGGTTATTCCATTAGCGACAACCAAAACTCCCATAGCCGAATTACCTTCAATGGACCTGAGATAAAACATGTTATAAGTCAACAAATAATGTTGAGTGGATCCTATAGAGTTTATATATAATATAAACAATAAAATTTTCCGAACACAAGTATCATCTCAAAATTCATCATGATATAACATGTGGATCCAGACAAATTTAAAGGGGATTATTATAAGTCCCCAGACATTTGAACGTTAACCAATAATAAAATGCCCACTATACACCCTCGTTATAGTCATAATACTCTCTATACAACCATACAAAGTGTCAATTTTCCCGACACGAGACGATAGCCATTGCGTCAGGAATTAGGTGGCAACCTCCAAATAGTCTATTTTATTTATAAAGCGTCTACCATTACCCGTAGTTAACAATTCATGATTTCTGCGGGTCTTTTATCTAGCGAGTTAAGCTAACTTATAATAATCAAAGCTACTAGCATACATTCGGGTCCCTTGTGTTCTATTTTTAAAAACAAGCATGTTATCCCCCTCGCGGGTTTATAAAACAATTAAAGTATTAAAATGCGAGGCTATGAACTCACTAGTGATGTCAGAAGAGAATAGCAATATGAATAAGAACTTCGGGAGTAAGCGCGTCAATCAACCAAGACCTATACAAATTGTAACGGTCTTAGGTTTCTAACAATAAAAATTTTATTGAAATTCATAAATTAATATAAGTATATGTATACAGTAGTTTATATATATCTTGCTCTTGAAAATATAATTATTTCACACTTAAAAGTTTTTCTAGGTTTTTAACTTGTTTTTATTACCATTTTTGTTTTACTAGTATTGTCTAAAATTAGTCCAAAAAAGCCCAATAGGCTCATTAAGCAAGCCCATAAGTTTGCTTAAGTTGATATTATCACTCAAAGACCAGGTCCTAGCCCATTAGTTAGGTCCAATGATGAGCCTTAAGCTAAGGGGTTTAAGTCCCCAATAAGTCATTGTTGTTTCATTGGGGCTAGTGGTTCCCAATAAGGCCTTATGGCCTATTTAAGCTTATAAATGACTCTTGTTATAAAATTTCGGGTTCTCGAGGTCGGGATACTTTTATTATCAGTATGTTAGCCTTTTAAAACTTCCAAGAAGTGGGTCCTACCACCTCGGGTTTTAGTTACAAAAATCGCTTTACATAGTATAGTGTTTGGGTAGTAGTAAATTTTGTATACTTTTATGTTTACGACAATAGTCATAGTTTATAAAGCGTAAATGGTATAATTTATATATCTATATCCTTAGCTTAATATTTAAGTGTACTTTACAGATCCAAAACCAATTTTGTACTTAGTTTAAGTATACTTATACATATGAACAATTTACTACATAAAGGTCAAGTTACAAATTTGAACTGAAATCTCACTTTTACCGTTTTTGACGCCAGTTTCAAACCGTAAATAGTTGGTTGACCATCCAATTGATTCAGAACCTACATGATTTTATCTAGGTCTCATAGTCTTAACTTTCTAACCAACTCAGTCCATAAATGTGACTTTTTATACCATCTGTACAGCAAGGTCATAATCCACTAGTTTTGGTGTTTTGATCAAATCTCACTCAATATTCACTTTTTAGAAATTATCCAATTTGCCAAGTGTCCACAAAGGGATTATCTACAACCTAATGTACTCAAATCCAACCTCAAACTTGTAGAAAATTATAAAACATACTGTTCATTACAGCCCATAAATTTTATGATCATTTTATTTGTTTAAATGGCTATTTTAGCTATGATTAACCTAGATTCATACACACAAAGCCCATTTTAATTCTTGATCATCATACATCATGCATGTACATATACAATTGAAAATCAAAAGAGAACATAAACAAAACTCATGAGATTTTACCACAAGAAATATGAAGAAAATGATCAAATGATCAAAACAATAACAAAGCTTCAATCTCCAACTTGATCTTCACCAAAAATAATTTTTGATCACCATTTTCTTTACCCAATAGACTTTATAATAACCCTTATAATCTCAGCCCCAAATTGTGTATAACCTTCTTGAAAACCCTTTTAATCACCACCAAAATGCAAGGATTACACTAGGTATTCATGTTTACTAGTGTGCTTATTATTTGAATCTCAAATTTTTAATGGAAGGTGTTTTTTGTGAACTATAGTAGGCTTCAATAATATGGAGAGGGAGAGAGAGCAAAACAGATTTTTGAGTGTATAATATGAGTTGTGTGTGTGTTTGATGGTCAAAGTGAGCTTATATATGATTTGACCATGCATTACAATGCATTACTAGGACAATGTCATAGTCTTTGCTTTCATCTTTTGATACCCACAAGGAAGTAAGACTTTCACCAATTTGTGTTTTTATTAATGATATTTTGGTGTTTAGTGTATCAATTTTAAGATAGGTAGGTAATTTTTGAGGCTAAACGGGTATTAACAATAAAATATTTCTAAGTTTAGAACGGAACCAACGAAGTATAAAAATGAACAAAGTAAAAATATTTCTACATTAATTGGGATACTTTTCTGGAAATTTAATTTACGTACTTAAATCAAGACGATAAAAGTATAGAACATTGCCGTAACAGATTTTACTAAAAACAAAAAAAAGCCGTAAAACACGAAAAATAAAAACGATGTAATAAAATTAGTTTCCTCTGGCATTTTGAAAATATAAGCGTCGATGCATAACGTAAATTCGCCGGTTCTTGAAACGTCGCGTAAATATACAATGTAAGCCCTAATACCTCCCGGTTAGTCGTGAGTTCATATCTCACAAAAAAATGAAAAATAATAATTAATATCTCGAGAATACAAAATAGTGACCTTAGAAAATGACGGATGCCACAGCATTCCCCCTAAAAAGGATCTTCGTTCCTAAGATCAATTCATCTTGTCGTCCGCCTTCTTATAAAACAAAGAAGATGAGGGATATTTCTTCCACATATTGATCCTCCCTTTCCGCCATGTATATTCCGGTCCACCACTCGAATTCCATCGTAACTTTGACTATAGGATCTGACTTTGCTTAAGTTGTTTCACACTTCTCTATCCATGATTTCAATGGGTTCTTCGATGAAATGCAACTTCTCGTCGATCCTTACTTCGTCGAGTGGAATGATAAGTTCTTCATCCGATAAACATTTCTTCAAGTTTGAAACATGGAATGTATTGTGTATTCCTTGAAGCTCTCGGGGTAATTCCAGTTTATATGCCACCGGACCCACTCTTGATAGAATCTTGAATGTTCCAATATAACGGAGGACATTAATTTCCCACGTATTCCAAATCGAACAAACCACCTTTCCACGGTGATACTTTTCAGCATTAACTTTATCACCACTTCGAACTCTAAAGTTTAAGTCTCACATCCGCATAACTTTGTCTGTCTACTAACGCGCAGCCAATAACGGTTCATGATTTGCACAATCATCTCTGCGTTTCACGAATCGTTCTGGTCCATGAGTTGGCATCTCTAACCACACTCCAACATACAAGCGATCTACATTCCTTCCCCAATAGAGCTTCGAAAGGTACAGTTTAAAAACTAGCGTGATAACTAATATTGTTTATGAAGAATTCAGCCAAATTAAAAACAAATGTAGGTAAAAGAAGAAGGAGAAAAAAAAAAAAAAAAAAAAGAAGAAGAGGAAGAAGAGGAAGAAGCAAAAGGAGGAGTGCTTATCCCAGCCACTACCAAAGTCGATCACGCAAGCACGCAACATGTCTTCTAATGTTTCTATTGTCCTTTCACTCTGACCATCAGTTTCAGGATGGTAAGCAGTGCTCATATCCAAATTTGTCCCCAAAGATTTTTGAAGAGATCTCCAAAATCTTGAAGCGAAACGAGGGTCTCTGTCTGAAATAATCGACACAGGCACCCCGTGCCTACAAACAATCTCCTTCAAATACAACCGAGTGAGCTTCTCCATTTTATACTTCTCATTCATTGGAATAAATTGAGCAGATTTAGTTAATCTGTCAACAATGACCCAAATTGAATCATATACAGATGGTGTTCTTGGAAGCTTTGTAATGAAATCCATTGTAATTCTCTCCCATTTCCAAACAGGGATTTCCGGCTGCTGAAGTAATCCTGACGGCTTTTGGTGTTCAGCTTTGACTTTAGCACATGTCAAGCACTTACTGACATATGTCGCAATATCAGCTTTCATATTCGGCCACCAGTATAACTTTCTCAAATCATGGTACATTTTATCCAATACAGGATGAATGGAATATTTTGATTTATGAGATTCCAACATGATTAGGTCTCTCAATCCTCCAAATAATGGTAACCATACCCGTCCCTTCAGACATTTTGTACCATCGGATCTAACTTCAAATGGCTCCCCTTCGCCACGAAATCCTTCGGCACCAATATTTTCCTTTTTGCACGCTTCAACTTGTGCATTTCGAATTTTTCCGGGTAAATCATTATGTACCGTCACCACTAAAGCACGCACTTGAATCGGCTCCTTATCCTTCCTGATCAACGCATTAGCGACCACATTCACCTTTCCTGGGTGATAACGAATAACACAATCGTAATCACTCAGAAGTTCGATCCATCTACGCTGCCTCATATTTAGCTCTTTCTGATCCAAAATATATTGTAGGCTTTTGTGATCGGTGTATACCGTACATTTAGTGCCGTACAAATAATGTCTCCATAATCGAAGAGCAAAAACCACCGCTCCCAACTCCAAGTCATGGGTCGTATAATTTTCTTCATTCTTTCTAAGTTGCCTAGAGGCGTATGCAATCACTTTTTCTCGCTGCATCATCATAGCTCCAAATCCTTTAAGAGATGCATCACAAAACACAACAAAGTCCTCGCTTCCTTCAGGTAGTGATAATATTGGTGCACTACATAATTTCAGCTTCAATGTTTGAAATGCCTCCTCTTCGTCGTCGCCCCACACATACGGCTTATTTTTCTGAGTGAGTTTAGTTAATGGTTTGGATATTAGAGAAAACTCCTTAATAAACCTTCGATAATAACCTGCCAAACCCAAAAATTGTCGCACTTCCGTTGGTGTAGTCGGTGCAGCCCAATTTTTAATGGCTTCAATCTTCGCAGGGTCAACATGAACTCCATTACTATCTATCACATGGCCAAGGAATTGCACGGAATCAAGCCAAAAATCACACTTCGAAAACTTGGCGTACAACTTTTCGCTCCTTAGCAAATTCAAGATAGTCTTCAAATGTTTATGTCTTTTGGTTGCGGTGTTTTAGGACGAGACATAATTATTATTGACTCTTTAGGAGGTGGAGTTATTTTTGATTTTAAATTAGGTTTAGAAATCTAACTCGGTTTTGACTAATCGGCTTATAAAATTGTTTATTCATTGTCACTAGCAACGGGAACTTTGGCCTTGTTTACAATTATGTGTTTTGGTCTAGGACCCAAAATGGATTTTTGAAAAGACACAGTTTTCTCAGATCCAGGCGTTGCTGGTGGCGGTCCCATATTTATTTTGGGGGCCGCCTGAACATTAAGGGGGCCGCCCATATTTATGGGACCTCCATCAGGAGACGCCTTTTTCTGAGCTTTTACAAATTTTATTTCCTTAGTTCCACTAGATGATGCTTCAAATGAATTAAACCCTAAACCTAATTTATCACCGGAGGGTTTTTGATTATTTAACATTTCATTCAAGCAATGTGTACTCTTTTCAAATTTGTTTAATCTAGTAGATTCATCTTTGAGTTTTTTATTCTCAATTTTAAGTACATGACACTTTGCACAATCGAGATCAACTCCCTTGTTTTTCTCAAGTGTGGACAATTTATCTTTTCATTCTCTAAGCTCATTTTCTAGACTATTTCTAGTAGCTTTTAACTTTTTGTTTTTAGTGATTATCTTTAGACTCATTTTGCATAATTTATCATATTCATTGTCTAAAGCTATATCATCAATTGATGAGTTTTCATCACTAAAGTAAGATGATTCAGAACATACCTCACTTGATGCGTGAGCTACAAGACACGTTTCATCTTTGACCTTTTCATTATCTTCTTCACCGCTATCGCTCCAAGAGCCTCCGACAAAAGCTCTTTGGTTCTTATCTTTCGATGGTTTTGGACATTCTACAATAAGATGATTTGGGTCGCCACATCTAAAGCATTTTCTATCACCTTTACCGTTCTTGTCATCACGACTTCTTTGGAACGTCTTTTTGTCGTTCCGAGGCTGTCTCACGAATCTACCTCTTCTTTTAAAGAATTTCTTAAAGTCTTTTACCGCCATGGCGTACTCTTCGTCTTCACTATCGGAAGTCAAACATTCTTCATCACTAGATTCTTTCTTAGCCTTTAAAGCAATAGATTTTCTTTCAACTTTTGCTTTGACTATTTCGGAATCCTTCTTGATGATCATTTCGTGAACTTTTAGGTTCCAGGTTAATTCATCAAGAGATAGTGACGTTAAGTCTTTCGACTCTTTAATCGCCGTGACCTTTGCTCTCCATTTAGGATGTAGAGCTTTAAGAAACTTCCTTACGTAGTTCTTACTAGAATAACCTTCATCAAGAGCTTTAAGACTAGTAATAATAGTATTAAATCTAACAAAAGCACTATCTATAGATTCGTCTTCGGAAACCAATAGGTCGATCTTATTATATTTGACTTGGCTATTGCCTTGATGGGTGATTAACAAAGTTTTCCAAATTTCTTTTGCCGTGTTACACATGAAAATTCTCTCATATTCTTTTCTTGGCAAAGCATTGTAAATAACCATTTCTGCCTTCATGTCTTGTTTTCGCAAGTCTCTTTTTGAGATTCGTCGATTTGTTTTTCAAAAGGGATAACACTCATCTAATTTGGTTTCTGGATTAGTACAATAGGTTGAAAATTTCATTTTTTGGCTAATATACATGCCAAAAATTTATGATCTTTTGATTTAACATATGTCATCGAATCATATTTTTCAATAAATAAACTATCGCTTTCAAAGAGTGGTGATCTTTGCATTGTTTGCCTTCTTGGTATTGCCGACGGATCCAATAGGGGGGGGGGGGGGTTCGATTCATGCTTTAAAATACAATCATATTTTAAAATCTTGAGTGACCTTGATCTGATGTACCCAATTGTGGAAACTAGAAGAGGGGTTGAATAGTTGACACGTTCTGTTTTTACGTTCAAAAACGTTTATTTCAAAAATCCTATAGATCCGAGTTATATGTTTAATAAAATCAACATATAATACAAGCAATAACTATATAAACTAAACACTATACACAACAATAATATGTAAGAGACAAGGAAAGGAAAAAACCAAACCAAGACACTAAGATTTATAGTGGTTCAGCTACGAAGCTCCTCTTCGCCCTACTTCACACCTCGAGTATCCGACTCGAGATTTTACTATGTCAACAAGCTCCCTTTAGGCGGAGAAAACCGTTTACACGTCGCTTACTTATTTTCGACACTTAAATTAAAATGTCAAGTCATATCTTAGCTAGATACCCTGTATACCACTTCACAAGATATACACATCACAAAGATCTACACTATCGGTTATACATAATATCGAATCACAAAATACACAGATAAATTACATAGAGTTTTGGTACATTAGAAGGAAAGGAGGATAGATCACTAATTAACACTTCGTTTCTTGACGAAATACGAGTGTTCTTCTCTCTTGCACTTGAATGAGAGGGAAGAGATGAGAAGAAGAGATTAGAGTCTTTGATAAAGATATAAGTATTTAGTGATCAGAGTTTTAGTGAAAGAAAGAGTTTTAGAGAGAGAAAGAAAAGACTGAAAAATGGCGTGCAAAGAGAATGATTTTCTGTGGGAAGGAGCAATATTTTTAGGCAGGGAATCACCAACGGCTCTCTAGGGGGGCGGTCCACGACGGGTCCATTATATATAAGGGGCAGCCGCCTAAAACTCCGCTCCATTTTTGTCTTTTGTGGGGAAGGTTGTAATCTGTCGATAGAAGCTTCCGTTTTGGGCTTGGGGGGGGGGGGATTTGAATTTCCTAATTTAAGTTTTTAATAAAACTTTTTATTTTAATTAGAAAATATTTTGTAAAAGTATTTTTGAGAAAATACTTTTGTAGAATTAAAAGTGAGGATTAAGAGAAAAATATTTTCTTGATCACTAATCATGCTTAATTAATTTGTTTGTCCATACCTTAAGTGATCACTAATCTTAGAAATGAAATTTTACATTTAATAATTTGTAGACGTTTATTTTTATTGTAAACGTTTTTACATTTTGTTATTATCAAAACGTTGAGAGGTCGAAAAATATAAATAACGTTTTTAGGCATTATTTGTATTAACAGATTTGATTATTAATTACTCATACCGGTATTACATTCCATTTATTACGAAAGTTTCTATTTATAGAATTTACTTTGTTCGTATAAATCATTAAGTTTAAAATATCTTACTCGTATTAATAATAACGTTTAGTTATTTTTATTATCCCCCGACAAGTTTAGTGATAACCCGTTGACTTTCAAAAGTCAACGTTAAACTTTGTTTGACCTTGACTTTTTATACACATTTTATACATATGTTACTAAATCTGACACGCTCCAAATGACCCGCTATATCACATTTTCACGATTCGGACAAAGAAGAGATTTTATGTAAAACGATATTCCGGACAACTTTTTAGTTTTAGTAGAGACCCGAAACTCTACATAAAATGACCAAAATGCCCCTGCAAGTTTCTGCAGGAACTTTGACTATTTTAATAAAAACACAGACTTTGACCATGGATTATGACCCGTTATTACTCGATTTTAAGATCAGCGAGGCTCGCGACACAGCAAAACATCATTCTGAGAAACTTTCGTGTTTCGCCGGAAGGCCGAAACCGACTCGAAAGTACTCAAAATGGACATTTAAAAATCTGACAGCAACTAATTAAATCATGATAACTTTATTTTTCAACTTAAAATGTATATCTCGTTTTCGCTCTAGTTTCTTCGTTATTGGGAGTTAGAAGTTTCATTTTATATCAAAATGACCGTAAAAGTATACTCTATTATATTTTACAAACAAAAATCTAACCTTTCAAAATCTCGAACCCCGAATCACTAGTTTCGTTTTCTGATTTAAACTACCTGATACAAAAGTGTCAAAATCCGTTTTTGACCAAAAAACTCATTAAAAATACATCTAATATGACCTATAATTTCATATCAATCCCGCTTTATAATCAATAACATATTATACTAAACGTCGCAAGTTTCAATAGATTTCATCACATATAATCGAATCGATAAAATAAACGAAGCAATCGAAATAAACATAAAAAGAGTGCTTACAATGCTACTATAAGTGAGATAGGAAAACAAAAGTGTTCGTCTCGTCCCCTTGGGTCCTAGCCGCGGCTCACCCCACTCAAACCAACCCAAACCAAAGCTCAACTCTACTAAAAATATAACAATCAAATAAACCACTTCCTTTTTGTCCCTTGCTTGGTTCGAACCCACAACCAAGACCAAAACCCTCATTGATTCCAAAATATTCAAATTCAACAAAACCTTGTTGCATGTCACGTTTTATAGCATGGATGACTAATTTAGGACCACCTAAACATTATTTGATAGGTAGAAAAAATAAAACACCAAAGGTGGTGGTGTTAGGGTGCTCGGTCGAACCAAAAAGGAAAGGAGAAGACAAGAAAACTAGTTTTTATCAAGCCTTAGTGTCTTTAAATCATTTCTTGAGTGAGATTTAATGGATATTTCAAGATCAAAAATCAAAAATAAATTGTGTGTGTGGGGTTTGTGGTTCGACCGGATCCAAGAGACAAAGAGAGAAAAGAAACAAAATAATTTTTGAACTATGTTTTGTGTGTGTGAGATGACTAGTACTTGACTTGGAAGTATAGGTAAAGGAGTAATCATTCTTGCATGGAGAATTACCAAAAAGAAAAATGTTGAGTGTTTTGGTGGCTTTGTAGCCGACGCCTATAAGGTAGGCGCGGGTGGCTTGCGCCCTGGGGGCGAATGCATATATAATTTTTTTTACTTGTAAAACTTGTGTAAACTTTTAATTAAAATGTAGCGTGTACTCAATTTAAATAAAAGGTGCACTCTAAACGCGAGCTTTGGACAAGGATAAATCATAAAAATAATAGCGAGACGCGTCGTAGATTTTTATGATGCTCAAAACGATTAACAAACGCGCGGTCAAACGGTGACTCGCGAAACGTCAAAAATAAAAATTATCAAATTTTCTTCAAAATTATTCGTAATAAAATACGAAAATATTTATTATCGACAAATAAAATTTTAAATGTCGACACTCGTTCACGGAAACTCGTAAAATAATTATTATGACGTCGAACTCGCGATCGTCATACGCGTCGTGAAACTCGGGTTGTTACAAGTTAAAGCCGTATACATTATTGCATGCAAATAGGTTTTTAAATACTATATATTCAATTTGGTTTGACACAATTAATAAGTATGTGATCTAAAGGGTATTAAGTTATTTAAAAGATTGTGATAAAGTCTCACAATAAAATTACTCATAGAATACCACATATTTATGGTATGTCTAGAGTGTTGAATCAAATTCTTTAAAATTATTTGATTTTGATAACTTAAATATTTTACCTCCAAAATCTGTCAAGGTTTGAAATTGAGTATGTCTTGTATATACTCAATAAAACTCCAACCTAGAAGGTTAAATAAGACACCATCATAATTATGAAATATGATGACTCCCTTTTAAGTCTTAAAATTGAAGTTCTTAATTTGTTAAAAGTCTTATGAAGAATGACATTAACAAACTAAACTCAGGAACTGTCAATGTATCTTGTAATTGCTACTCTACATGCTAAGTAATTATAGAAGAGTCTTTAATTACAAAAAGTAAGTGGGAGCGTTTTTAGATCTTAAAGAGGTAAAAATACAAAATACATAACCTTCTTAAACACACTAGTGAATATCATATCGAGGATTTACAAGTAAATGTTAAACCTCATAATGATATAATTCTCGTTCATAGATCCGCAAGGATACCTCAAATACTTGATTGACTAAAATATTTGTGCATTATTAAGAATTGGAGTCATAGGTGTCATTAGTGACCAGTTATAGTTGCATTATTGGATTCTTGAATTTGGTATCATGGTGAAACCATTAAGATGCATTGTTGAATTTTGAATTTGATTAATGACTCAAACTATGAATGTTAAGATGCTGTCCATAAAGATAATCATTTTTGGAACTTGATTGATCTTTAACTAAACGGTTAGACTGTGAAGTTAAAATGAGTTTCATCAAAGAGAAGGAAAAACCCAAGTGGTTTGGTTCTTGGTTTCAAACTCATAAGGACAATGTTGTACACATATTTAATGCATGCATTATGATAGGTTTTTAATCATACTCAAGCAATTGATTGTGATTAAATATTCTTTCTATGCGCATTAATTATATAAAGATGGTTGATTGTCATACTAGTATTCATATAGATGAAATATGATAATGGAATTTAAAACTCTTTCTTGGATGATTACTATTGCGAGGACGGTGAGTAATCAAAGGAGTTTATGAATTCATATAATCTATGTGAATGATATAATTCACATATACTATTGATGTATATGATACTATTCATGATGATTACTCTTCTCATAATACTGTTAAAGGAATAGATACCTTTTGTGGATTGAATTTGAAATGGTGTTGAAACAAGACGTATCAGTTGAATAGTCTCAAAGATGTAGGACATGAGTTTGTAAGAATGAAATGATGATGTTGGTTCATCCATTTTGAATTTCTTTTATATGGAGTGTCTTAGATAGTATTTTGTACATTTAAGTTTTTAGGAAATGAAATGTTAAGTCGTATTATTTACTTAGTAAAGTATATGTAACACCCCCAAAATGGGTCGCAGTGGAATAAGGATCCGGGGCATGTTACTTCAAGATCAACAGCACAAGATATATATAAGAACGACACAAAAGTCATTTAAACTGATACATTGGATTTAAATAAAAGATATATTACAAAAGCTTATAGCTTTACTTGTTCTTTGTTTCATATTACAAAAGACAACATATATTTCCCAAAACATGATACACATAAGTCTTTAACTGTACAATCCCAAAACATAATCCAATGCATCCTTGGCATCTCGTGCCTAATGACCTCCTGAAAACATTGCTTAAAACGTCAACAAAATTGTTGGTGAATTCATAGGTTAATGTATTTAAATTATGCAGGACCGCAAGACTTTCACGTGATGTTTACAACATATGCCAACAATCACAAAACCAGATTATTGTTGCACTAAGCTCATGACACCGAAGCTCAACCTATATTTGCTATTTTAGCAGTTATTTTGCCCGTACAGATGTTGTAACCCGCAACATCCAAGTCCGACATGGTCAACGTTCGTTCCTAGTGATAGCTAATCACCCAAACGGGGAGGTTAATCCCAATAGATCTATTTATATCATTCGCGCTCACATAATGTAATTCACAACTACATCTATGCAATTAACAGTTCATGAATAATGGGCTCAGGAGGGTTATCGCTACTTAGGCAACACATAATCAATATACTTTCAACACTTGCGTCCAATTTATAAAACAAAGCATGTTCTCACCCCAAATAATAATAAATCAGTAAAACTGTAAAAAGTGGGGCTATGAACTCACCTTGAGTACAGATAGCTCAATTAATCTCAGATAAAACGTCACACAAGACGATAAATGCAACCTATTTAAATTAAGGCTGTATAAGTACTGAGTACTTTTAATTAACAACACTGAATATAATCTTATAGTTGTTACATCGTACTATCGTTCGGGCTATCATAAATAAAGAGGTCATGACATGACGTACGAGGAGTTTAGGACACTTTAAATCGTAAATCCAACAACTCATCGATACGCCATCCGAAGAGGCCTCATTATGAAACTCCCTAGTAATATAGCACTTTGATAACCACTCAATATTCTATATAGCATAATCACCGACTAATCGTTTTAGTAAAATAATATTTATAAAGTGAAAACGTTTATAAATATACTTTTCGTAAAAATGACCTAATTTGGTCGTTTTAAGCCCGTTGTTCGCGTTTCTTACGTCCACGTCTTCGTAGTAAGACGAGTGATCAAAATATTACATTTTTAAGTTTTTGATTTTCTGCGATGAATAGTAAAATTACTGTTCATGACAGCTAGTTAGTCGTTTTAGGCTTTAATTAGCGTAAACTTGTAATCGTAATAACTTATTCGTTTTAATCCCGATTTTAGTGATTCCTTCGAGTACGTTTTTGTTATTAAAAGAGGTATTATATTTTATAAAGTTGGGTCCGCTGATGAATAGTGATTTTTACTGTTCATAGTTTATAAAATTTCTTTTATAAACTTTAATTACCGTAAATGCCGTAATTTACTCGTTATAGTTCCGTTCTTAACGATTCTTGCGTGTACGATCTCGTAATCAAAAGTTATATCATATTTTAGGTGTTTTAAACTCAAACCTACTGCCATGAATAGTAACTTTTTATAAAAATAGTTTTATAAAAGTATTTATAGTCGTAAACTCGTTTTTAACGTATCTTTTTCGTTATAGATCGGTTTTTCGAGTTTCTTATCATTATGGAATCGTCATGAGGCGTATTATTTTTATAAAATATCATTACCTACTGTCTAAGTTCGAATTTTAAACAGCCCATATGTATTTAAATGTATAACTTTATAAAAACTTGTTTTATGTATCATTTTCTTTAGTAGTTTATTATAAAACTCTTGTAACCATATTTTACATATGTGGTACTTATAATAATACCCAATATCATCCCTAGTCCTTGTAAATTCATTGTAACAAGTTCAACCCTTTTACTTTCATTGTTTTCATTAGTATTTACATTAGATAACTTTAAAACCCTAATTAGTCCTTAAACATGTTTATACTTAAACCATAAGTTAACATCTTTATAGATCTATTTTTCCATGATATTTATAACATTAGGACATGAGAATAAGTGTATAAATTGATAAACTCAAATAAAAACCCATTTTACACATTTAAAAGTCATTAGTGGTGATTATGGCTATATTTAACATGTAACACATAAAATCATAAGAAATAAAAGTATAAAGGATTTAAGAAAACCTTAGTGATGATGTAAGAGATGTGAAATAAGTTCTAAACCCGTGTTTAGATTCAAAAACAAAGCTTTCAAGCTTATAACCCTAGATTAGGTTTCCAAAACCCTAATCTTTCCTTTTTCTTCTTATTACTTGAAAATGATGAACCAATGCTTCCAACCACCTTAGAATACCTTAAGTATGTTGTGTATAGGGTTGTATATACTTAGAAAATCAAAGTGTGGATTTGTTTTTATGGCTTATTTGTGCCGTGAGGTTTGGACTTATAAAAGAGAGGAAGAAATTAATTTGTGTTAAGTGTAAGAGTATGTAAGAAAGGAAGGGTGCATGCATGGGTATTTATAGTATAAATATCTTGCTAACCTAACCATGGTTACTTTCTAACCCTAGTTTAGTTAGCATGACAATTTTTGATAAAGGTGTAAGAGTTTTGTTTCCTTATGACTTTATAATATCTAGATATTATGGAAAGTGATGAATACTTGGTCTCATCCATAGAATTTCGGCATAATGCATGTATATGTGATGTTATTTTAATTATTTTGGGTATTGGGTATAATCGTGGGTATTCGTTTAGGCGTAGTTAGGTTTTAGAACTTCCGGGTATGCCTAAACGTATTTTATTATGAAACGTAAGCATTTTACGTAGCCAATAAAAATAAGATGAACAAAGTTATTTATTATCCTCATAATAATCATATAACACTTGCTTGATGTAAACATTTAATTGTTTAACGCCCGTTTACATTGTATGATCATTTTCAGTTTACGCGATTTAACTTAACGTTTACGGTTTAAGAGCAAACGCGTAAAACCCTAAAAATAAATTATGAATTACATAATGTCATACAATGACCTAAAATAAGAGGTGTTATATGTAACGTTCACAATAGGATTGTTTGGGTCCAAATAAATCACGATATGCAATATTGTGATAATTAACGATATACAATAGCGGCCGATTAAAAAAAAGAGTTATGGTTTGGGTCAAAATAAAAAAGTCCAAACATAATATTAGTATGTTGATTCATGTTATTATTTCTATTTGTGTCATGTTTATTATTTATTCTCATTTTATAATATAATGGCTTTCTGACAAAGAAAAATTTATGGAAACCTAATAATTATATGGTAATTTATATGCAATAGTGTTTCCAACAATTATGAATACCATGTGAGCAAATAAGTGTTCATGTATTATGTGATTGTAAACTTCAACTAATATATAAATAGATATCTACTAAATGGGTAAAAGTCAGCCTAAAATAAATGGCAGCCCAAAATAGCGTTTCCAAAAAATGAAGGTTAGCCCAAAATAAACTCAACACCAATACGACATTCATGTACGTCATTTTTAGCATCTATACTAATATCACCGAGAGAAGTTGCACTCGCGCATTGCTGCGGGTCCTTATTGTTTGCTGTTAAAGCTTTTATTATTACGACTAACTACATGACAAAAGTGTAAAACTACTTAATTCGTTGTAGACATTACGAAAATCGTACGTTCGTCAAAAACACATTACGAAAATCATACTTAATTCAACGCGGTGTCTAATCAACACAGTCGAGTCACCGGGTTATCGGTTCGACCACCAGGTCTACCCGGTCACTAATCAACCCGGTCGAGTCACCGGGTTACCGGTTCGATCACGGGGTCAACCCGGTCTTCCACAAAAATAATATTCATATATATATATATAATTATATTATACTATATATATATTATATATATATATATCTTATAATATATAGATATATCTATATATATGATATATATATATTATATGATACATCTATTAGGTATATATATATATTATATATACCTATATCTATATACAAATATATATTATATATATATATAGTATATTAATATATCTTATATATATCTATATATATATATATATATATATATTCACAAATATTATATATACATAAATTAAGGATGAGTTTAGGAGAAACCATATTTTGCTGCAAACCCTTAGAAAAACCAAACCAGAATGCACTAAAAAAACTAAAAGACAGGATGCCCCTACATTTTTTGAAAAGAGTTATGCCGCCCAGTTAGGATCTGTTAGTATTTTTAGGGCATCTGTTTGAGTTTTCTGGGTTTTCCACCGAGATTAGGTTTTCTCACGATCCATTCATATATATTATATATCTTATATAAATATTTATATATATATTATATAGTATATATTCTATATATATATATATATATATAATATCGAAAACGGATTACCCGTGTCACTTCAAACCGGCGGGTCTAATCGGGTTTCGAAAATATAAAAAAGGTTTCAATTTGACCTATTTTTTTGACCAGAAGGTTTTTTTTAAACCGACTGGGTCGAACGGGGTTTCAAAACATTATTTTTAATCTCCAAACCAGCTAACTTTTATTATTTTTCGTTTATAATCCATAAACTTTTTTTTATCACTACAACTATTTGCCGCTAGGAGTTTTCGCCCCGCTGATGCGCGGGTATTCACGTTCTAGTCAAATGTAGATCTTGTTTGACTTTGAGAGTCAAATAACTTAATGTTAAAAGTTTTCACTATAGAACGGTGGACAAAATCAAAAAGATCATCTAGAATATTAGAATAAAAAGATTCAAAAATGATAACCCCATTTAATCATTCCAAAGGTTAATATGTATATTAGCGTATATTAGTTTTAGATCATTAGAAACTCATAAACACAACTATAAGGTGAAATAAGATCTTTGGATATAGGAATCTTGTATATAACACTAAAGTAACTCCTTTATGACACAGCCGATATGCAAGCATTAAACTTTCAACTTTGCCAAGCATTAGACAGCCAAATGAGTACCCGCACATAGCGGTGGAAAATCCCTAGCGGCCGATAATTAACGATAAGCAATATTGTGGTAAGTTTTTCGTGTAACATTCACATTAGAATTGTTTGGGTCAAAATAAAAAAAAACGATATGCAATAAAAAAAATCGACACGATATATAAAATAACTTATTATAATAAGAAAAATATGTGTCATTGCACTTGTTAGTATTTTGTCTCAATGATACCACAAGGCATGTAATACACTGTATGTTACCGAATTTGTATAATATTATTTATTTGGTTTTGTCGAATCCTATTTATGTTGTGTCCCTAAGGATGTTTACGTCTTGAAAGGTCAATTTTAAAAAAATGGGTAGTTCAAAAGCGGGTGAATTGGCCGGGTAGGGTTGGTCTGAAAACATTGGGCGATAATTGTTATTTGGCCCAACCAATTTATAGAAAAATGTTTACCATTAAGTTACATAAAAGAAGAAATACATAATGATACGTTCATTTCTAACACGTTATCATAACGCTTACAACATTGATTAGGTCCGTTTCGCCAAACTTTCCATCACCTAACTCTTGCGAAAATGGGTAAGTTTACATTCAGGGCGC
Organism: Tanacetum coccineum; assembly: GCA_026074375.1. NCBI lineage: Eukaryota > Viridiplantae > Streptophyta > Magnoliopsida > Asterales > Asteraceae > Tanacetum > Tanacetum coccineum. The sequence goes on along the minus strand of BQNB010045818.1, from coordinate 5,797 downwards.
AATGGGCCGCACAGAGTTGTAAAGATATAATGTACTAAATATGTTTACACCCGTAAAGTGACCGATATGTTTCGTATTTTTAAAAAGAGTCCAGATCAAGATTTCACCTATGGAATTACTACACCAGCTATGAATCCGGAAGTCTTCACATTTTTTTGCCTCTTTTGCTTTCCTTAACCTTTTTGATGAGCTTTTACTTGCATGCTCGTATCATTCTGAAAAAGTTTTGTGAAATAGCAGATTATCGTGTTAAGAAGAAAACAATAGTTGTCTTGCCATTTCTGACATTGGAAATTTTGACAAAGGTTACATTATAACACCGGGTCAAATGAGCCGGATCAATAAATTTAGTCATACGGAAACGGGTCAGAAGCTGGTCATACTATTTTACAACACACCATTTGTTATTACTATAAAATTGGAGAGATGTTTTAAGTCAACCTAGCTCATTATCCTTCGTCCCATATAAAAATTACCCGTTTAAACTGGTTTACCCAACCCACAAATTTTGCTACTCTAACATCTAGATATTATGAAATGTTTAGTAAAGATTAACATTTGGCTAAAAATAGTCGTGTTAGGAAAACATCCATTATCATTGGTATTGTATTAGCAATTAAACAGAACTAACATACCTTAAAGAATTCTGCTGGATGAAGTATTTGGAAAGTATGGTCATTAATACTTCAAACCACTTAAAAGAACACGCAAATTAAGTCTTTTTCCAATTGTTCCACCTCAAATCTATCTGTAACCAGAACATGAGACGTAGATCAATTACACATACAATTCTAACTTACAATACATAAGTGCTCATATAACAACATCGTCCGACAAAATCAAATGTACCTCGCACACACAGGCTAAGCCCAGGAGCAATTGTCACGACGATTGCAGAAAGATCAACCTCTGCCAAGTTAGCCTTATCGAGCGCATCCTATACTACCTAAAAGCATAACATAAGAGAACAAATGTTAAACCATTCACAAATATGAGCTGGATTAAAACATGAGCATTAATAACTACTAATTTAGTTGATGATACTGATATCAACTATTTGGGTCTCATAAATTGTTGGCATCCATGAAGTGAAGCTCGATATAATTACCCAACATAATTCAGCGATCGCACATTGTTTATGAGGGATGAAATTTAGTTGGTATATTTCCCAATCCGGCCATTAAATCTTCTAGGCGCTTACTTGAATTATGGTAGAAGGTAAGTACACACATCAGTTAGCAACTGCAAACTGTACACCGATCAAAATGCATAAGTTAGCAACGTACATCCAAAATCACGTTAGTTCATAAGCCCACAAATAAGATCAAACAAACACCCCCTAAGCAGTAAATCAATATTATGAAAATAAATAAATAGTTACCTGACAAATTAGAGCCTAGATTATACTTCCAATATTTAATAAGACACGTTAGCCAAGCGTTGTACCAAAAAAGCGCACCACAATGGTGACATACATTTGGCAAAACAAATTTTTTTTTTTTTCCCTTTTTCAAGGGGCCCCCTCCGACAATATATCTAAAAGTATAGCTGCACAATCCTAAAAAATTGAAGGAATTAAAAAAAGGTAATAATAATGCGGCGTACGATTCCAGTAGACATGGATTGCTGAGTTTACATTGACGACTGTAGTGTCTGTCGACGTTGTCCCTGCAAGAGTCAATAGTCGGTGCACTCGGCCTTTCATTGGTACCTGCTCCAGCAGTTGCATCATTTTAAATGCTAGCCATAAAAAACAATACTTAATTAAAGGTGGTCTATTACCAATTACCATATAGTCGGACTAAATTAGACACAAACCATTATACTAGTTCTAGCTTTATTTTGCATGAATGTATAAGTTGGATGTTCTAATGTATGAGTTTCTTGTTGGTGGAATGAAACTCCTCTTTTGTTAATTTAAAAGCAATGTGTTAACTTGAAAGATATTTGTCATGCTATGCACTTGTATTTCTAACCTTGTTTTGTAGCAAACACTTATCGTAAGATCGATCCCTTGGTGCCCCAAACAAGGGGGAGCTTACATCAAGGGGGAGTCTTTAATCGTCGATTTCTTTCTTGCTACTACCATTCGATGATCAACCTTTTTGATTTTGACAAAAAGGGGGAAAAATAGAATTAAACTCATTTTTAATTTATAAACCTCTAATTTTATACTAAATGAGTTCATATTTTGTCATCACAAAAAATGGGGAGATTGTTAATACAAATAATATCTAAAAACGTTATTTACTCATTTTCGATCTCTCGATGTTTTGATAATAACAAAATGTAAAAACGTTTACGATAAAAATAAACGTTTATAAATTACTAATATAAAAATTCTATTTCTAAAGTTAATTATTAAGGTATGGATAAAACAAAATCATTAAACATGATTAGTGATCAAAAATATTATTATTTCTTAAACCTTACAATTCTACAAAAATATTTTTAGAAACAATATAAAAATCAAAAGATATATTTATAAAGAATGTATTATTAAAACAATAAATTTGAAATCAGATTTTCCCCCAAAATGGAATGTTCTAAAACAGATAACACCTTCCCTACAAAAAGACAAAAAGAGGAGCGTAGTCTACGGCGGCCCCCTTATATATTATGGACCGCCAAGACCACCGTCAGCATAACGGCTTTTTTTGTCTTCTATAAATACTGGGTCACTCCATCTGAAAAACTGAACCTCTTGCCACGAATTTTCTCAGATCTACTTTTCTCTCTTCTTTTTTCGTTCTAAAACATATCTGATCAACTAACATACCTTGGATCTTGTTTCAAGTGATTAATTTTTCTTTCTTCCCTTCTTCTTTACTCAAGTGCACGAGAAGAACATCGTATTCTTCTACAGAGAATTGTTATCAAGTAATATCTCTCTTCCTTCTCTAAGTCATATATCTTCACTTACATTAAACTTTGTACTTGTTGTGTAAATTGGATTGTGTTGTCAGATCAATAGTGTATATTGTGTATTGGTGTGATTTGGATTGTGTGTCAATCCAAGGGTATATATCTTGTGAGTGTAACAAAGATTTAGTAAAGTCTTAGATTAGTTATAGCTAAGATTAGAACTCGACACCAAGCTTAGCCTGTCGGAAAAGGAAAAGTAAGCGACACGTTGTAAGTGTAAACGGTTTTCTCCGCCTAAAGGGAGCTTGTTGACATAGTGAAATCTCGAGTGGAGTACTCGGGGAGTGGAGTAGGAACGAAGAGGTGCTTCGTTGCTGAACCACTATAAATCTTGGTGTCTTGGTTTGATCGTTTCTTTCTTTATCTCTTTATTATCATTGCTTACTTTGTTCATTACATTAGATAATTTAGTTGTGATTCATATTGTTGATTGATTGACATATAACTCGAATCAAACATTTTTAAGTAAAGATTTAAAAACAATAATTAACCGGTAAACTATTCAACCCCCTCCCCCTTCTAGTTTCCTACAATTGGTATCAGGAGCAAGGTCACTCAAAATTTTTAAAATATATCGTATTTTAGATCTTGGATCGATTTATGGATTTCGACAAATATCTAGAAGGGCAATCCATGCAAAGATCACCACTCTTTGAAAGCGATAGTTTTATTTATTGGAAAAATAGATTCGAGACATATGTTAAATCAAAAGATCTAGATCTTTGGCATGTTATTACCAATGGTGATGTTCAACCTATTGCATAAAATCCGAAAACCAAATTAGATGAGGTTATCCCTTTTGAAAAACAAACCGATGATCTCAAAAAAAAACTTGCAAAAAATAATGAAGCAAAAATGGTTATTTACAATGCCTTGCCAATAAAAGAATATGAAAGAATTTTCTTGTGCAATACGGCAAAAGAAATTTGGAAAAATTTGCTAATCACCCATCAAGGTAATAGCCAAGTTAAAGATAATAAGATCGACCTTTTGGTTCAACAATATGAACAATTCGTCATTTCCGAAGACGAATCTATAGATAGTGCTTTTGCTAGATTTAATACTATTATTACTAGTCTTAAAGCTCTTGATGAAGGTTATTCTAGTAAGAACTACGTAAGGAAGTTTCTTAGGGCTCTACATCCTAAATGGAGAGCAAAAGTCACGGCTATTGAAGAGTCGAAAGACTTGACATCACTATCTCTTGATGAGCTCATTGGAAACCTCAAAGTCCATGAGATGATCATCAAGAAAGATTCTGAAATAGTCAAAACAAAAGTTGAAAGGAAATCTCTTGCTTTAAAGGCTAAGAAAGAATCTAGTGATGAAGAGTGTTCGACTTCCGGTAGTGAAGACGAAGAGTACGCCATGGCGGTAAGAGACTTCAAGAAGTTCTTTAAGAGAAGAGGTAGATTCGTGAGACAACCTCGGAACGACAAAAAGACGTATCAAAGAAACCGTGATGACAAGAACGGTAAAAGTGATAGAAAATGTTTTAGATGCGGCGACCCGAATCATCTCATTGGAGAATGTCCAAAACCACCGAAAGACAAGAACCAAAGAGCCTTTGTTGGAGGCTCTTGGAGTGATAGTGGTGAAGAAGATGATGAGAAGGTCAAAGACGAAACGTGTCTTGTAGCTCACGCATCAAGTGAGGTATGTTCCGAATCATCTTACTTTAGTGATGAAAACTCATCAATTGATGATATAGCTTTAGACAACGAATATGATAAGTTATGCAAAATGAGTCTAAAAATAATCACTAAAAACAAAAAGTTAAAAGCTACAAGAATTAGTTTAGAAAATGAGCTTAGAGAATTAAAAGATAAATTGTCTACACTCGAGAAAAACAAGGGAGTTGATCTTGATTGTGCAAAGTGTTATGCACTTAAAATTGAGAATGAAAAACTCAAGGATGAATCTACTAGGTTAAACAAATTTGAAAAGAGTACACATTGCTTAAATGAAATGTTGAGTAATCAAAAACCCTCCGGTAATAAATTAGGTTTAGGGTTTAATTCATTTGAAGCATCATCTAGTGGAACTAAGGAAATAAAATTTGTAAAAGCTCAGAAAAAGGCGTGTTCTGATGGAGGTCCCATAATTATGGGCGGCCCCCTTAATGATCCGGCGGCCCCCATAATAAATATGGGACCGCCACCAGTGATGCCTGGATCTGAGAAAACTGTGTCTTTTCAAAAATCCATTTTGGGTCCTAGACCAAAACACATAATTGTAAACAAAGTCAAAGTTCCCGTTGCTAGTGACAATGAAGTTAAACAATTCTATAAGCCATTGTCAAAACCTGGAGTTGGATTTTCGAAACCTAACCTTAAATCTAAAACTCCACCTCCTAGAAGAGTCAATAATAATTACTCTCGTCCTAAAACACCGCAACCTAAAAGACATGTTGGTCAACAAAACCAACCCCATGGATTTCCCGTAACTTGGAACAACTTTCCTCGTCAAAGTTACATGCCATGGGAAATGTGTCTTCCATTCTCACATCCCAACCAATTGCATCAAATGCAAGGGATGTTTGGCACTAACAACTTTGGACCCATGAGATATTGGGGACCAAATGTTTGAGTTGTTGTCTTATATAAATAGATATGCCTTGGAGTCGACTTGGAGCCCGATGAATGGATCAAGGATAGCGGATGCTCTAAACATATGACGGGCAACCGAAAGCTCTTCTCCACCTACAAGGCATACAATAGAGGTAATGTCATTTTCGGTAGTAATCTTCGTGGTAACATCATTGGCAAATGTACGATTTCTAATAACTCTCTTAAAATAGATAATGTAGAACATGTTGATAATCTAGGATTCAACTTGCTAAGTATAGGACAAATATGTGATAATAAGTGTA
>BQNB010045817.1:0-44071 GCA_026074375.1 Tanacetum coccineum | reverse complement strand
TCCACTTGTGTTTGCCTTCAAAAAAAGCCAAGCACTCTTGTGCTTAAACTCGGTACCCACGTGAGTTTTGTACAAAATTTCCACCATCGTTATCCAATCTTCATCGTTCTCCCCGCTAAGTGCAAGCGTTTCCGCCACCAATTGATTAAACTTTTGAATGCTTGCATTCATTGGAGTCCACTTTCCCGTCAACATGTTCTTGGTACGCTCAATAAAACCGTGTCTCTTGGCTTTGGTATTGTACACGTCGAGTATTTTATACCAAAATGTATCTTTTTGTTTATCACAACCAGTTTTTGGATCCTCGGAAATTTGAATGAAACTTTCCGCCAAAAGCAACTCCTCGTTTTGGGTCCACACGTTTCGAGCTCGTTTCTTGATTTCGACTTGTGATTTGGTATCTTTGGTTTTTTTGGCCTCCGCCTTCAAACGTGCGCCACGGTTCGACTTCTTCGACGTCGGGGTCGGGATCGGCTCCTCTTCGTTCTCGTCTTCGGTTTCATCGATTAAGTTAAAGGATTGGTGGTCGGATGGTGGTTGGGAACCGGTGGATTGGTTTTGTTGTTGTTGTTGAGAATATTGGTTAAACCCCATTTGTTGTTGCATTTTCCATTGATTAAATAACGACAATTCGTCGGGATTAACAAATGGGGTTTGGACATTGGGATAATAAGGCATTTGGTTATATGGAGGTTGAGTGGAGGAGCCCGGATTGTTGTTCGGATTCGAAGACGACCCCGAAATTTGGTTGGTTGGGTCGTTTAGCATACCCGAGATCCAATTTGGGTTGGGATTCATTTTTTGGAGAAAAAAATAAGAGAAGTAGAAAAGTGTGTGTTATAAAATATATTGGAAAAGTGTGTGAAATATGAAATAATAAGGAGGTATTTATAGGATTTTTAAGGGGTAAAAATAGGATTTTTGGGGGTTTAAATTTCAAAAATCCGCTCCCCTAACGGATATATTTAGAAAAATAAATAAAAAAAATTTAAGAATGGCGTGGGCTGGTATGAACGGCGCCATACTCAACGGCGCCAAAGCCGGAGTCGGGCGTCGTTTTAAAACCCGGCGCCGTTCTTTGGCTTGGGGCTTTGGCTCAACCGCTCCCCTTGCTCTTAGTGAGAGTAATATAATTAACCAAAACCCATCAAGATTCTTACTTTTGATTTTCTAGGTTCTTTCTATCTTCTAATTCATAAACCTCAAACCAAACTACTCCCTCCGTCTTAAAAGTATTGTCTCACGACAAAAAACGCACAGTTTAAGAAAAGTACATTTATTACTGCTTTCTCTTTCTTACTTTTTGACATAATGACAGTATTACCTTTAGCTAATTTATTAAAGTATTCTTTAAAGTTTGTAATAATAATTTCAAACAAGGATAATATAGTAAACTTGATCAAACTTCCTTATATATTTTTAGGTGGACAATTAAATTAGGATATCCCAAAAAAGAAACATGGACAATAAAAATAGGACGGAGAAAGTACATATTTTTAGACTCAACCCAAACCCCATATACAAAACCCATCAAACAAACTCCCCTTGCGATTTAATCAATCGACTCATATGATAATAATGGTTACTTGAATCCTTACGACTTTAGTTTGTTCGCTTGGGGTTTCAGTTTAACACAAATTACTCGTGCATTTGCGAGTAACCTTCGAATTGTTAGCAGTGTTTGTATGGCCCAAAGGCCTGACTTGTATTTGTATCTTGTGCTCATGATTAGGCCCAATGCGTAGTATATATATACATTGTATTGTACTCATTATACTCATTCAATAAACACGGTTTACATGGTATCAGAGCCATTATCCAAGCCGATCCAAACCCTAAAATACAAAACAAACCCTAATCCCTCCACAGCGACTTAACAATCACCTTTACACCTTCATCACATCGATTTAACAGTCGATTATCAATCCATAATGACAAACAACGAACACCCATCTCCACCCCTACCCTCACCTTGGTTGAAAAACTTTATGTGGTTCATAACATCAACAGTCTCATTCCTGAGAAGCTGGATCTCGCTGAATCAAACAACTCCACATGGAGTTATTTTTTCAAAGGCCATTGTAGCAACTTCGGTGTCCCAAAGCACATCGAAGAACCTGTCACCGAGGCCTCGACGTCGACTCCACCAACGGACGAATGGATCACGGTTGATTCCATCGTCAAATCTTGGATCTTTCTCACCCTCTCTTCGACCCTTCGAAAGAGGTTGATTAAAGCAAATAACGCACCCGCACCATCTCCTTAAAAGGAGAATTACGGGTCATTCAAATGGGAGACCAAACTGCTGATGAATACTTTTCAAAAATCGAGGCTATCCTTACCCTTCTTACTGATTTAGGTTTGAATATGTCTGATGACGATGTAGTCACATACGCCATCAACGGCTTAAGTGACAAATATGGGAGTCTCGCTCAAATCATAGCACACAAGGATCCTTTCCCTGACTTGGCTACTGTTCGATCGATGGTGGCAACGGAGGAGCTGAGGCTTCGTTCTCGGTCTTCTGTACTCCCTACCGTACCACAACACGTGAGGTGTGTCATAATTTTGGACGTGGCTTTTGTTGTTGGGGCGATGCTTGTCGTTTCTTTCATGACTCATCTCGTTCCTCATGTACTCCTCGCAACAGTAATAATTCTACAACTCATCGCACCACTCAGGGGACTTTGCATATGCATGCTGGATATCAATCTGGTGGGTTGAATGTATCACAACAACAACAGCTTCTACATCTCTTACAAGCCCAACAAACCATGTTGGCCCAATTTGGTTTCAATGGCTTATCAGGCCAATCTCGGCCCACAGCTCCACCAGGCTTCCAGTCTGGTCAACAGCCGGCCCACCAAGCCTTCAGCCCACAACATTAGGCTCTTCTCTCGGGTACTATACAAGGTTCGACTCCAGCAAATGGTCAAGCAACGCTTTTGCCTCAAGCGTTTAATACTATGACTCTTCGGGATCCAACATATGCAAATTGGAACATGGATACTAGTGCGTCATCTCATCTTAACTCTAATGCCACTAATTTAAGTACTCTTTTTAATTCTTGCATGTATCTATCTATTCTTGTTGGTGATGGGAAATCCATTCCAGTCACCAACACGGGCCATAGCACTTTACCTACTCCTTACAGACCTCTTCACCTAAATAATGTACTCATAACACCCAACATTGTTAAAAACTTAATTTCGGTCAGACAGTTCGTTAGAGATAATAAATGTACCATTGAATTTGATGAGTTTGGTTATTCTGTTAAGGATTACTGGACCCGTCAAATTCTACTCTGATGTGACAGTACGGGTGATCTCTATCCGATCACATCTCTGTCATATCCTCAAGCTTTTTTGGTCGGTCAGCAGACGTGGCACCAACGACTAGGTCATTCTGGAAGTGAAGTGTTAGACTAAGTCCACTGTGCTTTATCATGCTTGTCAGCTTGGCAAACACGTGCGACTTCCTTTTTCGCTTTCTGAAACAATTGTTAAGTCTCCTTTTGAAATTATTCACTTAGATTTGTGGACTTCTCCACTTTCGAGTATTTCAGGCATTAAATACTATGTTTTATTTTTAGATCATTTTTCGCATTACTTGTGGGTGTATCCTCTTCGTAATAAGTCTGATGCATTGTCTAAATTCATTCATTTCCGTGCTTTTGTTAAAAATCAGTTTCAGTGTGATATTAAATCCTTGCAATGTGATCATGGAGGTGAGTTTGACAACAATGCCTTACACCAATTATTTGCCACCAATGGTATTACCATTCGTTTCTCTTGTCCCAAAACATCTCAATAAAATGGCAAGTCAGAACGCATGATACGTACCATTAACAAACTCATCCGTACCTTATTATTTCAAGAACATGTACCCCCTACCTTTTGGGTTGAATCCCTTCACATGGCCGCACATCTCTTAAACATTTCTTCCCCGTCATACGATAATAATAAGATTCCACATACCCGTCTTTATAAGACATACCTATTTATGCCGATCTTCGTGTATTCGGTCGTCTTTGCTACCCACATGCGTTCACACCTATCATCAATTCGAAACCCCGTGCTACTCCCTTGATTTTTCTTGGCTACCCCACCAATCACCATGGGTATCGATGTCTTGACTTAAATACGGATAAAATCATTCTATCTCGTCACGTGACTTTTGATGAGACTGTTTTTTCGTATGGGTCTATGACTCTCGATGCCTCACCACCATACAATTTCCTTGACACCGATCCTAATTTAATACAAAAAAATATGCTCCATAATATGCCCACTGTTGGGTCTTCCCCGGTTGCCGCAACTCGACAACCCACATCTCCCTCACCGCAGCCCACTTCCACTTCCGCTGGACCGCCAACCAATCAGCCCACTAATCACTCCACTTTGCAGCCCACTCCTTCCGCCCCTACTAACCCAACACCCACGACTAATCTTCCACCCAAAAACAGTATACCACACACTCCTCCCCCGGTTCCCCCACCCGCTACCACTCAACCCAACCGCAATCCCGCTTCGACTCACTCCATGGTCACTCGTTACCGTGTTGGTACTAATCGTCCTACTCAACGATATACTTTATCTGTGTCAACTATTTCCCCTATTCCAAAGTCCTACAACCATGCTTTTCAAGACCCGCATTAGTATCGTGATATGCTTGATGAATATAATGCTTTAATTAAAAATAATACTTGGATTCTTGTGCCATGACCATCGGACGCGAACATTGACATTCCATTTGGCTTTTCGGCATAAATATAATGTTGTGGACATCTTAAACGTTACAAGCTCTATGCCATTGGCTGCGAATGGCAGCACTCAGCTTACATACAGGTATTGATGTTGATGAGACTTTTAGCCCGGTTGTTAAACCGGCTACTATTCATACTGTACTTAGCCTTGCTCTTTCTCGACATTGGCCTGTTCATCAGCTTGATGTCAAGAATGCTTTTTTACATGGTTCATTATCTGAGACTATTTACATGCATCATCCTCTGTTTTCGGGATTCACAACATCTGATCATGTTTGTCTTTTACAAGCGATCTCTATATGGGACTTAAGCAAGCCCCTTCGAGCAGGTTTCATAGATTTGCAGCATATGTTAGGCTCGAGTTGTTTTATTCCATAGCATATGTGGACACATCACTTTATATTTTACAGCGGGTCCGATATACTTACTTGCTTTGTATGTTGATGACATTATATTGACTGCTTCTTCTACAGCTTTTCTTCAGAGTATTATTGCCACTTTTACAAATGCCGCTTCTCTATGACTGATTGGGTCCTGCTGATTTTATTTTTTGGGAGGTAAAAAATAAATTAAAAATTTATCTGTGACTCGCAATACTTCAGGGATGTTTCTCTCTCAACAGAAGTATGCTTCTGAGCTACTTGAGCGTGCTGGCATGCTCACTTGTAATCCTTGTCGTACTCCAGTTGACACGGATTCTAAGCTTTCTGCTGATGGTGATCCTGTGTCTGATCCTACCTTATATCGCAGTCTTGCTGGGGCCCTTCAGTATTTGACTTTCACTCGGCCTGATATATCTTATGCTGTGCAGCAGGTTTGTCTCTACATGCATGATCCTCGAGAGCCTCATTTCTCTGCTCTCAAGCGGATCTTGCGGTATATTCGTGGTACTATGCCCTATGGATTACAGCTATTTTCGTCCACCACATCTTCTTTGGTTGCTTATTCTGATGCAGATTGGGCTGGGTGCCCCACTACACGTCGGTCTACCTCCAGTTATTGTGTTTTTCTTGGCAACAATCTACTTTTGTGGTCTTCAAAGAGGCAAGTTACCCTTTCTCGCTCCAGTGCTGAAGCTGAGTATCGGGGTGTTGCTAATGCCGTTGCTGAAACTTGTTGGTTACGTAATCTTTTACGAGAGCTTCATACACCATTGTCTACCGCTACACTTGTTTATTGTGACAATGTAAGTGCCGTTTATCTCTCTTCTAATCCCGTGCAACATCAACGCACGAAGCATATTGAGATTGATATTCACTTTGTTCGTGACTTGGTTGCCGCTGGTCATATCCGAGTACTTCATGTACCTTCTCGTTATCAGTATGCAGATGTCTTCACCAAAGGCTTACCTACGGTTTTATTTGATGAGTTTCGCTCCAGCTTGAGTGTTCGTTCCTCTCCCGCGAATGTCACATCTACATAGATTATACAAAATAATTTTTATGAGGTTGGCTATTGATATTCCCCTTAAAATGCAAGTGATGCCCCCTTGATTTTTTTATTTTTTTTATTACAGAACTGCGAAATAAAAAAACGAAACAAAAATATAAAGTCTGATAAGTCAAAAGTAGTAAAACACAAAAATTACGAAGCAGAAAACAAGAAAATATATCTTGTCCTATTAATAAAGCTGATAAAACTGTTGACATAAATTATAAAGTATCAAAAGTAAAAAATAATTAAAGGCAAAAAATACAAAATTAAAAAACATAAAAAAATTTGTCGTGTCAATAAACTAGGTACTGAGGAGAGGGAGGGGTATTAGTTGTAAATAAAAGGTAGGGGTACCAATATTGTATTAAGGGGTGTTTGGCTAAGCTTGTGAATTGAGCTTATGCTTATGTTATAAAAGCCACTTATGGCTTATATATAATGAGCTCATAAGCCATTGCTTAAGTGTTTGGTTTAGCTTATATAATTAATAAGTTAAGATGACAACAAAACACATAAAAATAAAATGGGTGTAATTATTAAATGATGATATAAAAGTCTTTTTATAATATATTCTTATATAAGTCCACCCCTCCTTATATAAGCCACAAAATTTGGGCTTACCAAAACCCCCTTATATAAGCTCATAAGCCCAGTCATATAAGCTTAGCCAAACACTTAGTTTCGGCTTATTTAACTCATATAAGCTAATAAGCTCATAAGCCCATCATATAAGCTTAGCCAAACACCCCCTTAGTACAAGTGTAGTAGTACAATCATATTTATAATCTCTATTTCTTCTTTTTTTAACCTCGATATTAGTTGTCAAATCAGTATATAAACATAATTTTTTAAACCTTTTATGAATGTAACATTGCTCATTGCATAGATAACGAACCTCAATTATGAATAAGACAAACTTGTATTTTCAAATGCAGCTTTTTGAGATGAAGTGCATTAATTTAACATGCTTACATGAATAGAAAATGTAGTTCACTACAAGAATATCGTCATCCAACGGAGAACATAAGTACTCTATCCGTCTCACTTTAATAGTCTATCAACAAAAAAAGTTGGATAAGGATCCTCTCATGTTCATTTGAACATGAGAGGTAATGTTCTGCTTTATCTGATTGTACATTTGATTAAAATAATCAAATATACAATCAGATAAAGCAGAACATTACCTTTCATGTTCAAATGAACATGAGAGGATCTTTTTTCAAAAAAGTTTCATTTAAGATAAATTCAACGAATGTAGACGTTTATTTATTAAATGACTTGTTTACCCTCTAACTATATTAAAGATAGATAATGTATGTTTATTACAAAAATGAATGAGATGAATAAAATTAGAAATTTAATAAATACAAACAATCTAATTAAGAAAGTGGGCAATATTTTAAGAATAAAAATGGCAATAAGGATAATTAAAATGAGAAAAAGACTGATATACATACTAATTTAGAAAAAATACACTTTCGTCACATATAGATTATAGCAGTTAAATGCCAACTAAATATATGATAACTACCTTATGAGGTAGAGAGACAATATTTCTTTCTATTTATCCTTCTATTTTTAAGATGTTGACATGTTAATAAACCGACGGTTTAGATGAAGAGAGATAATAAGTGAAATACACATGCCATATTTTTATGTAGCAAAAGGATAAGTAGACACAACATGTAAGAGGATATACCAATGCTTTATGAGGTATACACATAAGTATTTTTATCTGACTACAAAATCAATCCGCTATAGGTAGATAACTAACTCACGAATCAAATATACATTAAACCATGTGTTATGGTCATACGTGAAGGTGCTCTTTACGCGCCAAAGCCCATAACATCCTTCCCAATTGGCACGTTAAGGAGTGAAAAAAAGCTTTGTTAGGTGGTCTGCACCACCTAACGAAAAGTAAGGAAAAGAGGAGGTGGTGAGGAGTATGTTTTGATGTTTGTGAAGGTGTGTAAGATATATTATGAGGTATGCTTGCATAAAGTGATGTATTTTTATGTGTTTTGTTAAGTGGTTACCACTACGGCTGTCAGGTGATGGGTTAAGTGGTGTGATGAAAAGCTGATGTGAAGGTGAATGAAAAATGACAACTACACCCAACCTTAACTATATTGTTAAAGGTGTACACAATTGTCGGACAAAATTTGCCCGATGGTATGTGACAATACAACAACAATAATAACAACATACCCAATTCCGCCAGTGCAGAGTATAGGGAATGATATGTGACTACATTTGAATTGTTGGAATATGAACAAATATAAATTATGTATGTTCGGAATTTATTCGAGCCTAAGGGGACGCACACGTTAATATGTAGAACAACGTATTTAATATATTAATGTAATATATTAATTAGTGTTTTAACAAACGATCATTAAAAGTTTAACAAGAATAAATATTAGTTGTTAATAGTTAAAGGACTAATATGCAACACTGAGAAAAAGGAAAGTTTGGTTTTTCCCACTCTTTCTTTATAATCGGTCGAACCACCTCCTCATGAGGAGGTGGAGACTTTGCTTGCAAACCAAGTTGAGAGGAGTATATAAGGAGGTCTTAGGGTCCTTGAGAGCTCATAACTTAAATCCCTAAAATCCCTAATCTCTCTTGCTCTTTCTCCTAGTTGACCGAACCAAAACCTTTTAAGGTTTTTGGTTTTTCTTTTCCCCTCCTGTTCGATCGGCAGCAAACCCACAAAGGGTTTTCGTTTGGTTGTGGTTTGACCCTCAAGAACACGAAGGGTTACTTGGTTTAGTTGATAGTCAATCTACGGTGATCGTTTGGTTAAACACTACTAGTACTAGCATACACGTTGTTTGCTAAGAACGTATTGTGTGTGTAAACTTAAAGGGATTATTCTTTTGATCCTTGGTGGTTTTGCGTGGTATTATACACACGCCTATATTGAAGACGGTGTAACGTTTATTGCTAAAAGCAGTGTAACGTTTCTTGCTAAAAGGTACATATCTTCTACCCCTTGTTAATTAAAAGTTCTATACGTGTTTGATCTTTCCACTGCGTACTCGTGATATGTTTAATTGGTTAAATAGATGTAAAATCACAATAGTGGCATCACGAGCCATCGTATATGAATTTGTAATTACAAGAATAAAATTGGACAAAATCAGGGTTCTTGATTGATTTTTAAGCCCTTTGAGCGTTTTATTCATCAAGACTCGATCTTTGTGCATTAAGATTCAATTTTTATTGGTTATAAAATTAATTAGACGAATTCTAGGTTTGTATGCAATTTTATAAAATAAAACTTGATGTGTTTAATTATAAATTGATCGGTTTTTATGTTTAAATTAATTGTTAATTCGGCATCCATAATAAATACATGCAATTTATCATGGAGTGATATGTGATATTAATCTTGTTAATTGTTAATGAATTTTTATGCAAATATGATGATCAAGAATTAAAACATAGACATTAAATATATGTGGTTTCGATCCACGACTTTAAAAGCTAGGGAAGACCTTGGCAATGTCTTAATGGGGCCTAAAAGTTAATTTATGTGCTATGTGGTATGTATTTGTATAAGGCTTACGCAATCGATTACATCGATGAATGTGGCCGGAGTTTATAGGATGAAGGAGCCTTATATGGATACATACATGTTTTAATTATTAGATAATTAGGATCATTATGAATATTTGCATGACTTAATTGTTAAGTGTTGTTATTTAAATAATTGTTATGTGAGTTAGTTTTATGTTTATATTGTTTTTTATTTTAAGTATTGGACTTGTGAGAAAATAAAAAGGGTTTTTCGAAAATAAATATAAACATGACTAATTATTATGAAATCAGATTTATTATGGACTATTTATAGTTCATAATGTGTTTTCCAAATTAAAGTTTTATTTTGAATGGTTAAAACTGGACGGTATGGACTCATGGGAAGTACGGCTCATCCAATAGAACAAACTATAAGAGAAGTTTAAGGAGGATTTTCCTAAAGATTTTAGGTTTTTAATACGCTTCGCGCTGACCTGATTATCCGCTTTTTTGTGCGTTCGATTGGAGTTACCGTGAACCATGGCATGCCACTACAGTGTCATTATTAAAGTTTTTTTAAAAAAAATTAGTGCTACAAAGTTGTTTTGCATGCTTCTTTGTACATGTTTTTCACTATTTTTTAATCTTTTCCCGCGATTAAACATAATTCTTTATTTTGAAAACACGTTGAATCGTCAAATTTAAAAAAGGTAACACTATTTATACATTAGATGTATAGAAAATATGTGATACCGTAATGTATGCATGCTTCTTCATACATATTTGTCACGACAAATAAAATACCATTTTTAAATAAATTATTGCCATCCAATTCGTAAAAACACTTGTAGATGCTTTTTACTATGCGTGAGACGTATGTAGATCGTAATCCCAAGGTGATTGTATACTTTTTTTGTGAGACGTTAGTGTTACACAATCACGGTTTTTGATTGGACGACTTAATCGGTTTATAGGTGAGACCTTAAATCGAGGCATAGATAGGATAAAACATGCTTACTAGAATATTATTGTAATAAAGTAAGTCCCATATGGTTTTAGGAATTGCACCAGTAGCAATTATTTATCGTCAATTACCTTTTGAGTACACACCATCACTAGCAGATCAACTGATGTGGTGGTGGTACGTCAAGTGTGATCCTAGTCTTTAGAAAAATAATTGTTTATTTGATTAAACATGGGTAGTTAATTTTCTTCAAGAAGTTTTATCGAAAATACTAATTCTTGAACTTTAACTATGTTTTGTAGATGGCATTACCTATCTAAAACATAAAGCATTCAGCTTTCAGGTCGATGTTTGAAATTTCTAGAAACAATTTCAATAACTGGTTTCGTCAACTTAAGATGGTCATGAGAGTTGAAAGGAAATTGAACAACCTATTTATTTTGCTTCACCTACCGATTCTGAGTACTTGCGCAGTGGAATGCGTTATATGATTCATAATGAGGTGACTTGTCTTATGCTCGGAAGTATGACTCTTGAACTTTAAAGACAATTCGAAAATTCCTCACATTATGAAATGCTTCAGGAGCTTAAATATATGTAAGAAACGTATTAAAAAGCTTGCAAACAAGATGAAAGGATATGTGGAGCAACTGGAACGTCTTGGTTATATGCTACCACAGGATATCTCAGTAGGCTTAATCCTTAAACACATACATGCATAGGGATTCAATGTTTTGAACCATTTTATTAGCAAGCTTCACTATGTGTTTTTGGTCAAGGACATGTACACACAAGGGTTTGATTGAGAGATCAAATTGGTCCCCTTGTGTTGTCCCCCCCTCTTGGTTCGTCAGTACACACACACAAAAGCACCATATGTGTGATTTTGCTAGTTAAATTCAAGTGTTCATACATATTCCATTATCATTTCTCACCAAGAAAAACACACACATCTCTCTTTCTCTTCTCTCTTTGCCGAACCATCTCACACACCCAAATCCATTCATTTTTAATCTTTGATCAACCATTTGAAGATATATTGTTCGAGTTGATTGTTATTTCATCCGAGTATTTTATAAAAAACGATTGGGTTGTTCTTAGTTTCTAATCATCTTTCGTCGTGTTTCTTTGTAAGTCATCTCTACTTTTTCATAAATAAGTTGTACTTTTGCATTCGTATGATCATTCCGAACAAGGTGTACTATCTATTTTTCTATAAAATTACAAGTCTCTAAGTTTAATCTTTTTGTTTATAAATGGAAGAACATAAAAAGTAGTTGTACTTTTGCGTTTAAAAGTTCGTTGTGACTATTTTGATATATATATATTATTAGTATTACGGCTACGTTATTTATTTAAGATTTATCGTATATTAAGTTTAAATATTGTTGGCGAAGAGATTAAGTTAGATGTTGGATTTGTTGTAAGCGTAAATTGAATGTCGAAGAGGTTTAGGTTAGGACGGATTTGTTGCGATATTTGAGGTGTTGTCGAAAATAGATCGGATATGCTTTCGAGTCAATAAAAGATGTACTTTGTAAAACGGATATTTTCACGAGTCGAGGTTGATAAAAATGGAAAGTCGATATTTTTAGAAAGGTCATGCCGAAATTTTGTAAACTTTATAAAAGCGTCGAAAATATACTTTTATTATCAAACTTATGATAAAATGTAGAAAAACGTAAGTGTCGAGTTTAGGTCAACATTTTTAGTTATTGAGTCAACGTTGATGTGTCGGGACACTAAAAGACGAAATGCACTAAAAGACGAAATACACTAAAAGACGAAATACACTAAGAGATGAAATACACTAAAAGACGAAATACACTAAGAGATGAAATACACTAAAAGACAAAATACACTAAAAGACAAAATGCACTAAAAGACAAAATGCACTAAAAGACGAAATACACTAAAAGACGAAATATTCTAAAAGACGAAATTTTTTGAAGATGTTTCAAAACGCTGAGACTTGTCAAAACTTATAACTTTCGAAAGTACGTTTTAAAAAGGGATACGCCGTGTCTACTCGTGCTCGGATGATCAGTTCTTGCGTTAAGCGTTATTCGTTGTACATCATTCTTAAACGACGACTATATGATAGGTTGTCGCTAGAACCGTGAGATTCATTTTCACTTGATTGATTCCTTTTGATCCACTACCCGTATAAGGTGAGTTCATAGCCCCACTCTTTTACTCGTTTTGACTAAATGTTTTATAACTTGGGGTGAGAAACATTGCTTGTTTTTAAAATTGGACACAAGTACTTTACGTGAGATTTTCCCTGTTTACGTGTTGCCTAAGTAGCTTTTAGACCACTACTGCCCGAACTATCATGAACTGTCAATCTCTTGACTGGAGGACCGGTCGAGGGAGCTGATGCGAATGAATATATGAATTTATTGGACTAATTATCCTACCGGGTGAGTAGCGCTCACTACCCACGGGGCGCCCGATAAACGGATATATGTCATGTCGTACTGGTTAGGTTGTCTTTGGTCGGACACCTAGAAGGGCAAACAAATACTTATAGCAATGTACATGCTATCTTGCGTAATTAGCTTCAGTGTCATGGTTAGTGCAAAGTAATACTTTTTATGTGAAGTTGTATATGTTATAACTGTCGCATACGTTTTGATATCTTGTGGTCTACTATAACATCGTTTGAACTAAACCTATGAATTCACTAAACGTATGTTGAAGTTTTTAGCATGTTTTTCTTAGAGTGCTTTGCATTGATGTGTGCTTGACTTCTGTGATTGTATATGTGAAATGTTAGGGTTTTATGTGTTGTATATTTGTTCTGGTGTAGTAAGGGGGGTGGTTAGTGGTGTCGTTGTGGGTTTGAGGACGAGGGGGGGGGGCGGTTTAGTGGTTGGAAGGGGGCGGGGGGGTTGATTGGCATATAGTGTTTGGTTAAATAAGTTAAATATGTAAAATTTAAAATTATTTTATTGTTTTTTTTTAAAACTTTTTTGAAAACGGTTTGTTTTTGTTTATTTTTTTTTTTTTTTTTTTTTTTTTTTTTTTTAAACGTACCCTTAGAGGTCGTGGTAGTCGTTTCTTGTTCTTTTTTTATGCTGTTTGTTACTTGAGATGCTCAATATTATAGTCAGCCTCCGGACACGTTTATTCTGTCCAGGCCCGTTATGGGGAGTGTGCAGTATTGTTTCGTACAAGAGCAAGGTTATTAGAGAATCAGGTAGTATAAACTAGTTGGACTATAACCTGTATGTGATCCTACGTGATTATGTGCCTTGCGTGACCTTACATAGTACATATACATAACTAAGTACTACGTAAATAAAATATACGTATTAAATACTAAGTATATCTAATATTTCTAAGTATTTCTTATTTCATCCTATCATGACGTGCTCGATGACTCATTCATTCATTCATTTTGCATTCATCCAGTTACCCATTCACCCATTCATATTTTTGCATCATGCATGGTTGATATAAAGATGATTTATATGAACTTTGCTTGTGCAGGTTATGGCTATTTCAGTTATCTCGATTTCTTTGGATTCATTAGAGGATAGCGTGGGGACACCTGCTGGACGAGTGATCTTGTTCGGTACTATCCCTACTACTATTCCTGACACCACACCAGCGATTACTCCACCCGCTACTCAGACTGACACACCAGTGATACCCACAGAGACACCTATCATAGCACCTAATATACTACCATCCCCAGACTATACACCAGCTTCTCCTGATTACTCACATGCATCTGATTCAGAGTCTGATCCATTAGAGGATCCATCATCAGACCATATACCACCATTACCAGCTATCTCACCATTTTTATCATCGGATGATGACACCACAGATAGTGATACACCAGATACACCACCATTACCTACCTATGGTACACCTTTCACTGAGATTACCGCTTCTACCCAGAGATCACCTATCATACCTCGTCGTCGAGTTATGATTCTATCACCTGGATAGCTATCCTCTTTGGCGACAGTTCCGCCTACCTAGTAATGGGCGGTACACATGATGACTGCGAGGAAGAGGGTTGGACCGTTACCCACTTATCATCTTGCTGTGAGACATTCTGCCGATCATTCTTCTTCAGATTCGTCATCAGATTTTCATTCAGATGCTTCATCTGATTCTTCATTGGGGCACTCATTGTCGGACCATTCTTCTCCTGATTTACCAAGTACTTCTGTGGGGCCATCTCGCAAGAGACGTAGGTCCCCCACGACGTCTATACTTGCATTATCACCTGTATCGGGAGCTTTATCTCTTGTTCGTGCTGATTTGATACCATCGCCTAAGAGAGTTAAGGATTCTGGTTATCTGGCAGATGTAGAGGTTGATCCTAGAGAGATTAGTTTGAGGGATGATGTTATTGTCAGGGTTAGTGATGAGCCTCACTTAGAGCAGGATATTGATCCAGAGGATTCCAGGTGGAGATTCTCGAGTGTATGATTACGGCAGATGACTCTTAGGGTTAGAGGGATGTGATGCTAGAGTTGTAGTTGTGGCTGTTATCATGTGAGAAGAGACGGGTGTGAGAGGCCCGGTTGAGGTCAGAGTTGAGAGGGTTATGCATCCTGTGATGCCAGAGGATATTCCTGAGCCTACTCAGGAGGGAGCAGTAGAGGTTACATATAAGACATTGGGAGATTTGGTTTAGAGGTTCCATGATCATACTCATGCTATCCCAGTCTATCGTATACAGATTATTAAGGGAGTTCAGAGAGAACAGGGACATAGGATTGTTGGGGTTGAGTCGGCGTCGCTACTTTGATGAGAGCGGTTGCTGAGTTGGAGAGGGATAACAGGAGGCTTAGAGGCACCGTGAGTGTTGAGAGTCAGAGAGTTGACCGACTCCAGCGCGGCATGTCACGTATGCAGAGAGAGTTGAGGCAGATACGACGACTTAGATTTTATGATCGAGTGAAAGTTGGCAGACTTGAGGCGTGTGCTAGGAAGCACATGGGCTATCGTCCTTAGATGTGTTCATTAGTGTTATCGATCAGTAGCGTCTAGTAGCGACCGTATTGTTAGAAACTCGTATTTTTTGTATTTTGAAACTAATGTGATGTAATCACTAATGTTCGATGTCATGATTTGATTTACTTATGCTCTTGCGTCATGCATTATGGGATTTCCGTGAATATATTTTGATCGTGTATTTTCTATGTGATTAACCGTAAATTTTATTTAACACCGTTAGTGATCTCGCATCACCTAGAAATCTCATCGAGTGTTATGTTGATATGTTGTAGGAAGATGCCTAACGCCCGATCTGGAGCGTCCATGACTCATGAAGAGGTTAAAGAATTGGTAACCCGACTAGTAGCTGAAGAGATGGACCCTTGAACCTATGAATGAGAATGGGGATGAACAAGAAGGCGAGAACGTAGGAAATGGAAATAGAGGAAATGGAGGAAATGGAAATGGAGGGAATGGAGAAAACGGAAATGGAAATAGAAATGGAAACCATGGCATGAATTATGGAGGTTTCATGCCAGTGGCTCGAGAGTGCACTTTCCAAGACTTTTTGAAGTGTAAGCCACAAAATTTCTCGGGAACCAAAGGCGTTGTTGGATTGACCCACTGGTTTGAGAAGATGGAGACTGTGTTCAATATTAGTAATTATCCATCGAAGTATCAAGTGAAATATGCTACATGCACACTGCAGGACAGTGCTTTGACCTGGTGGAACTCTCATAAGAGAACCATTGGTGTTGAGGCTGCATATGTATGAATTGGGTTGAACTGATGAAGTTGATAACAGAAGTGTACTATCCAAGGAATGAAATCCAGAAGATGGAGACTGAATTGTGGAATCTGACCGTGAAAGGAAACGACTTGACTGCTTACACTCAAAGGTTTCAGGAGTTGATTTTGTTGTGTACTAGAATGGTCCCTGATGAAGAAGACAGAGTGGAAAGGTTTATTGGAAGGTTTACGGACACCATTATGGAATGTGATTGTTACGAATCCAGCCAGACTCCAAGAATGCTATACGCATTGCTAACCAATTAATGGATAAGAAGCTCCAGGGTTATGCTGCAAGGAGTGCTGAGAATAAGAGGATGATGGAAAGTAACCTAAGGGATAACCGTGGACAGCAACCGCCGTTCAAGAGGCAAAATACTAGTGGGCAGAATGTGGACAGAGCTTATACGGCTGGGAACAATGCAAAAGAAAAGGGTTATGTTGGGCCAACTACCACTTCTGCAAATAAGTGCAGGTTGCACCAGAGAAGTGCTTGTGTACTTGAGGTGTTGAAACTGTAAGAAGGTTGGACATCATGACTAGGGGATTGTATGGCTGCTATTGCTCCAAACACTTAGAGGGCTCCAGTTGGAAATCAGCAGGGTATTATTTGTTATGAGTGTAGAAGACCAGGACATTTCAGGAGGGATTGTCCTAAGTTGAGGAATCAGAACCGTGGAAACCAGACAAGAAACAAGAATGGAAACAAGACTGGAAACCAGACTGGAGGTAACGAAGCTACGGCGAAAGCTTACGCCATTGGTGGAGGAGGAACAAACCCTGATTCCAACGTTGTCACGGGTACGTTCCTTCTCAATAACTGTTATGCTTCTATGTTATTTGATTCGGGTGCCGATAGAAGTTTTGTGTCGACTACCTTTAGTGCTTTGCTTGATGTTGCACCAACCACTTTAGACACTAGTTATGCCGTAGAACTTGCCGATGGAAGAATTTCATAAACAAATATTGTTCTTAGAGGTTGCACGTTAGGATTATTAGGTCATCCGTTCGACATAGATCTAATGCCCATAGAGCTTGGTAGTTTTGACGTCATCATTGGTATGGATTGGTTGGCGAAGTACCACGCGTTGATCGTTTGT
Source organism: Tanacetum coccineum (assembly GCA_026074375.1). Lineage (NCBI taxonomy): Eukaryota > Viridiplantae > Streptophyta > Magnoliopsida > Asterales > Asteraceae > Tanacetum > Tanacetum coccineum. The sequence continues at coordinate 26,532 of BQNB010045817.1, read as the reverse complement.
GACGAGAAGGTTGTTCGTATTCCCATATGGAAATGAGCGTTGTTGATAATTCCGAGGTGATAGTTGCGACAGTAGAAGTAAGTTGAATATCATATCGTACACGAAGACCCAAAAGTATATTGAGAAAGGATGTCAAGTTTATCTGGCACAAGTTACGTCCAAGAAAGCTGAGGATAAGTCGGAAGAGAGGCGATTGAGGAAGTACAGAGTCGTACTCGGGATTTCCAAAGTTCTTTCAGAAGAATCTGCCTAGATTACCGCCTGCTCGACAAGTTGAATTTCAAATCGACTTAGTCCCTAGTGTTGCACCTGTAGCACGAGAACCGTATCGATTAGCACCAACCGAAATGCAAGAGTTATCCACTCAGTTGCAAAAACTTTCTAACAGAGGATTTATAAGACCCAGTTCCTCACCCTGGGGAGCACCGGTTTTGTTTGTCAAGAAGAAAGATGGTTCTTTTCGGATGTGTATCGACTATCGTGAACTAAACAAGCTTAATGTGAAGACAAACGATACCCTTCTGAGGATCGACGATTTGTTTGAATCTATTGCAAAGGGTCAAGAGTCTACTCTATATCACAACCTGAGATCTGGTTATCATCAACTCAGAGTTCGTGAGGAAGACATTTCAAAGACAGCATTTAGGACCCGCTATGGTCACTACGAGTTCCAAGTAATGCCGTTTGGTTTGACTAACACACCAACAGTTTTCATGGACTTGATGATTGGGTGTGCAAACCATATCTGGATAGATTCGTGATTGTATTCATCGATGATATTTTGATCTACTCCAAAAGCAAAAAGGAGCATGAAGGACATCTTAAGTTGATCTTGAATTTATTAAAGAAGGAAGAATTGTACGCCAAGTTCTCAAAGTGTGAGTTTTGGCTGTCGAAGGTACAATTTCTTGGTCACGTGATTGATAGTGAAGGCATTCACGTTGATCCCGCGAAGATTGAGGCAATCAAGGATTGGGCGTCGCCCAAGACACCCACCAAGATTCGTCAATTTCTAGGTTTGGCCGGTTACTACCGACGATTTATCGAAGGCTTTTCAAAAATCGCTAGACCTATGACGAAACTGACTCAGAAGAGCGTGAAGTTTGAATGGGGAGAAAAGGCAGAAGCTGCATTCCAGTTGTTGAAGCAAAAGTTGTGTAGTGCGCCGATTTTGGCTTTACCAGAGGGAAGTGAGAACTTCGTGGTATATTGTGATGCTTCGCATAAAGGGTTGGGCGCGGTTTTGATGCAGAGAGAGAAGGTCATAGCTTACGCATCCCGCCAACTCAAGGTTCACGAGAAGAACTATACCACACACGACCTAGAGCTTGGTGCAGTAGGGGTTTTACTGATAATGTGGAGGACATTATTGTACTACGGTACCAGTACGTTGTGTTCAATGATCATAAGAGTTTGCGCAACACTTTCTCAAACCAGAAGGAGTCTGAATATGAGGCAAAGACGTTGGTTTAAATTGTTGAGCGACTACGACTGTGAGATCGATATCATCCAGGAAAGGCGAATGTGGTGGCTCCCCCCCTCCCCACTACTGATGCCCTGAGTCAAAAGGAAAGAAGCAAGCGATCGAGTTCGAGCCTTAGTTATGACTATAGGGTTAAACCTTCCTAAGCAGATTTGAAGCTTTAATCGGAAGCCAGAAAGGTAAGAGAACTCATAAACGGAAGATTTGCGTGGAATGGTTACAAGTTAGAACCTCGCGCTGACGGAACGTTATGCTTAAACAATCGAAGTTGGATTCCGTGTCTTGGTGATTTGAGGGCCTTGATTATGCATGAGTCGCATAAGTCGAAGTATTCCATCCACCCTGGATCGGATAAGATGTATCAGGACTTAAAGAAGTTATATTGGTGGCCTAACATGAAAGCAGAGATTGCCACTTATGTCAGCAAGTGTTTAACATGTGCAAAGGTTAAGATAGAATATCAGAAACCATCTGGTTTGTTGGTTCAACCAGAGATCCCAAAATGTGGGAAGGGGTATATATACAAGTGATTCTTTCTAACTTTCTAACTACGAGCTATGCTATACTAAATGATACACGGGGGTGACCGAGACTTTTTCATAATCCTAACATCTTGCCTATGAGAGAAGATGATACGTTAGAAAAATTGACGAGACAATACTTGAAGGAAGTAGTCTCAAAGCATGGAGTGCCGGTTTTGATCATCTCTGATCGCGATGGAAAATTTACTTCACATTTTTGGAAGTCTCTACATAAAGCATTAGGTACTCGATTGGATATGAGTACAGCCTACCATCTAGAGACCGATGGTCAGAGTGAGAGAACCATTCAGACGTTAGAGGATATGTTACGTACCTGTGTACTCGACTTTAGAAAAGGTTGGGATAAACACTTACCGTTGGTAGAATTTTCGTATAACAACAGTTACCATACCAGCATTAAGGCTGCTCCGTTTGAGGCATTGTATGGGCGCAAGTGTCGATCACCCATCTGCTGGGCTGAAGTTGGGGACAGTCAGCTCACTGGCCCAGAGATCATCCACGAGACAACCGAGAGAATAGTTCAAATCAAGAGCCATATCCAAGCCGCCCGTGATCGTCAAAAGAGCTATGCCGATGTAAGACGAAAACCTCTTGAGTTTCAAGTAGGAGATAAGGTCATGTTGAAAGTATCTCCTTGGAAAGGAGTAATACGTTTCGGCAAACGGGGAAAGCTGAACCCTCGTTATATTGGACCTTTTAAGATCATTGCCAAAGTAGGAACCGTTGCCTATCGTCTAGAACTTCCAGAGAAGTTGAGTAGAGTTCATAGTACGTTTCACGTCTCGAAATTGAAGAAATGCATGGCTGATGAACCGCTTGCTATACCGTTGGATGAAATCCAAGTGGACGACAAACTGAACTTCATCGAAGAACCCGTCGAGATTATGGACCGTGAGGTCAAGCGTCTGAAGCAGAGTCGTATTCCGATTGTCAAAGTACGCTGGAACTCCAAGAGAGGTCCTGAGTTCACCTGGGAGCGTGAAGACCAAATGCAAAAGAAATACCCGCACCTTTTCACCAACTCTGCACCCGCCGCAGAGGTTGCGTCCTAAGCTTTGAGGACAAAGCTTCTTTAACGGGGAAAGAATGTGACAACCCGAGAATTTCCGTTTCAATAATTAGCCGTTTCCGAGTAGTAATTGAATTTTTAAAGTGTCGTTAAGCTTTTCCGTTAACTCGGGAATTATATTCGTATTATCTGAGAATATCGCCGGGAGCGAACCGGGACACCAAACTTGTAAGAATTTTGGCATAGCCGAGTTTATGTTTTTAAGCAATATTTAAAATTTCATAATTTTTTGTGATGCCGTTACTCGATTCGTTGTTTACGTGTTACGCGTTTTTAATCTATACATATGCATGCTATACTTTGGAAATTAATTCACAAAAGAGCACTAGTGATCCTAGAAAGTGGGAAAAATATTTTTGGTCCCCCCTTTGGCCTATACATAACCGGTTACACATACATGCATGCATAGGATCCATTTTTGAATTTTTGCTACAAGTTAACAAGTCTAACTAACAACCTACAAAATGGCTTGCACCATGTCCTTGCTAAACTCTCATTTGAGGATCAAATTGGTCCCCTTTTGCCTTGTCCCCTCCTAACCCACGGCACACACTAGGTGTGTGTGTGTGTGTGACTTTTGTTGTATATACATATACCCTTAACCTCATTTCTCATTTCATTCACACACATACACTTTGCATTTACTCTTTCTTTCTTTCTTTTCCCTCTCTTTGCCGAAACACCAAGCACACACAAACCTATTTGTTTTTAATCTTTGATCATCCACTCGAAGATATATTGTTCGTGTTGATTGTTAGTTCATCCGGGTAATTTGTAAAACAACGTTTGGGTTGTTTTTGATTTCTAATCCACCTTTGTCGTGTGTTCTTTGTAAGCATCTTTACTTTTCATAAATAAGTTGTAACTTATCTAACAGTCGGTAGGATCATCCCGGGGGGGGGGGGGAACAAGGTGTATAAAGGATCGTTGTGAAATCATTATCTATTTCTATACAACTAACAAGTCTCAAAGTTTAATATTTTGTTTATAATTGAAAAAAATAAAAAGTAGTTGTACTTTTCATTAAAAAAGTTCATGTATTATGTTGTATAATAAATTGCTATTATTACGGCTATATTCATTTATTTAATGATTTATCGTATATTAAGTTTAAATATTGTTGGCGAAGAGATTAAGTTAGATGTTGGATTTGTTGTAAGCGTAAATTGAATGTCGAAGAGGTTTAGGGTTAAGAACGGAATTGTTGCGATATTTGAGGTGTTGTCGAAAATAGATCGGATATTCTTTCGAGTCAATAAAAGATGTACTTTTGTAAAACGGATGTTGTCACGTGACGAGGTTGATAAAAATGGAAAGTCGATATTTTTAGAAAGGTCATGCCGAAATTTCGTAAACTTTATAAAAGCGTCAAAAATATACTTTTATTATCAAACCTATGATAAAATGTAAGAAAAACGTATGTGTCCGAGTTAGTCAACATTTTTAGTTATCGAGTTCAAATGATGTGGTCGGGACACAAAAGACAAAATATACTGAAAAGATGAAAGTAACACTAAAAGATGAATGCACTAAAAGAAGAAATACACTAAAAGAACGAAATAACTAAAGATGAAATTACACTAAAGGACGAATACACTAAAAGACGAAATACACTAAAGGAACGAAATACACTAAAAGACGAAATACACTAAAAGACGAAATACACTAAAAGACAAAATACAATAAAAGACGAAAAACACTAAAAGCACGAAATGCAATTTGTGTGTGTTGTCAAAAGACGTTATAACACAAAAGAACAAAATACACTAAAAGACAAAATATTTTGAACATGTTTTCAAAACGTCAAAGTACGTTCTAAAAAAAGGGATACGCCGGTCTACTCGTGCTCGATGAGCATTCTTTGCGGTTAAGCGATATTCGTGTACATCATACTTAAACGACAAATAATGATAGGTTGTCCTTTGAACCGTGAGATTCATTTTCACTTGATTGATTCCTTTTTATCCACTACCCCCTTTAAGGTGAGTTCATAGCCCCACTCTTTACTCGTTTTGAATAAATGTTTTATAACTTGGGGTGAGAAACATTGCTTGCTTTTAAAAGTTGGAACACAAGTCCGTATCGTGAGATTACCCTGTTTACGTGTTTCCCTAAGTAGCGTTTTAGACCACTACTGCCCAATTATCAGAACCCAATCTCTTGACTGGAGGACCAGTCGAGGGAGCCGAGTGGTTATAAAATAGATCTTTGGCCTAATGAACCCTATCCGGTGAGTAGCGCTCCACTACCCACGGGGCTCCTGATAAACGAATATACCAAGTCGAACTTAAGAAGTATCTTGGTCAGTTACCTTGGTGGCTTGTTTCAACCTAGTTATGTACTATGCATAAACATTATTAGCTTCGATGTCATGAGCTTAGCGCAACGTAAATACTTTTTATGTGAAGTTGTATCTGTTATAACTGTCGCATACGTGTTGATATCTTGTGGTCTACTATAATAACGTTTGAACTAAACCTATGAATTCACTCAACTTTATGTTGACGTTTTAAGCATGTTTTTCTCAGGTGATTAGCATGGATGCTGTTGATTGACTTTGTGAAGTCTATTTGCCTGTACCGGTTTACCAGAGATTTATCTATGTCTTTAAATACCGTTGTTGAACTTATTTAAGCTTCCGCATTTTAACTTTGAATCTTTTAAATTTAATCGATGTAAAACTTAGTATTATTATTTTTAAACTTTGCAACGGTGTTTATTTTCAAAACGTACCCTTAGAGGTCGTTCTTTATGCTTTGTACTTGAGATGATCAATAAAGTCACGCCTCCGGACACGTATTCCGTCCAGGCCCCGTCTGGGGGTGTGACAAGCCGAACTAAATCCCATAGAGTGTGCACAAGCCTCTCGGGAGACTAGAGCCTCCTGATCTAAGAGTCGGGCAGTCTTATAGTGGTACTGCCTATCGTCGACCAATGCCTCAACCATCTGATGTATCTGAGTCTGTCGATCCTAGGTATCCTCAATCACAACATAGATGTCTTGGGTGTCTTGCTCCTGTACCGCAGCAAGCTCAGTCACCCTAGTGTTGACTCCCTCGAGGGTTACTGGTGCAACCTCCTCGGCATTCTCTCTCGGGTCTACCCAAGTATCTATGATCCCATAGTCGACTGCCGGTGGGGCTCAAGCTCTCTGTCGCGCTGCGCAATCCATGAGTGCCGACAAACCCATAATTCAACCCTACGAACTCCAGTAAGGCCGAGGGACTGCATCGAACTCGTCCCCCACCACATTTCTTGATGCAGAGTAGAGACATAACCTCTTACGAGGTGGTAGTTTCGCCTCAGGAATATCCTCCCTGCGGTCGACTGGTGGTATGAACAATGAGTCTGGTAGTGGTGGTAGTGGTGATGATGGTAGAGGTGGTAGTGGAGGTGATGGTAGTGGTAATGCTGCGGGTACGGGTGGTGGTAATGGTGATGAAGCTCTCAATCTACCCATGGCAGCTCTGAAGCCTGGGGGTGCACGCACATGGTTAGGGCTACCAATGGTGAGTAAATCTAGCAGTGTGATGGATGGAAGTGCGGGTGCAGCTAAACACCTAGCAAGGCGTTCCTCTGCAGAGGGTGGTGATAATGAGATGAGTGGTGAGGGTGGTGGTGTAGGTAAGGCAAGAAGTCTCTCGACCTCCTCCTCAGGTGGCAATAGTATAGGTGCCTCTGGTCGGATAGATATCCTAGCAGTGGTACGATATGCTGGGGGTGATGGTGGTGTAGGTACGGGCTCATCAGCCTCAAGTGCCTCTGTATCCTCTGCTGAAGGAACAGGTACATCAGAAGGGTCGGCCGGAGCTAGGTGCTCCTCCTCCTCCTCCTCCTCCTCGAAGGGCTCCTCATCCTCATCGTCAGTGTCATCATCATCCTCATCATCATCATCATCATCATCATCCCCTCCATCCGCAGGATAATCAGCATGCTCCTCCTCGGAATCCTCCTCCGGATCAGAGTCAGCCACATACCCTGGAGACATGGCAGTAGGTGAATCAACAGGAGGTAATGGCTGCTCCTCCGCTGGGAACACATGCTCATCCTCCAATGGTATATACTCAGGGTATATAGGCTCTGGCACGTAGTCAGGATCATGTGCCTGTGGATCTTCTGGGCCTGGTATGTAATCCGGTGAGGGTGGGGCTACTGGCTGAATGGGAAGTCCATCGTATCCGTATACGATGACCCGGGGGGAACCTCCATCGGACAGCTCCTCGTCAGCTGGCCAGAATGCCCTCCCTGGCTTAGAATCGGTATCGACGGATGTGTAGGTAACCGTAGATGATGCCGAAGACATGACTGAATCTGTAGCACTCAAACAGAGTTTACATTAGTACATATATAAGACCCGTAATAATATACTTAATATATTATAAACACGTATGTGAATCATGCAGCATCTAGTATACCCAACTAATGCAACTAGATAGTGTATGTCATGTATGCATCTAGTACAATCACTAATGCAAACAACTAGTATATGTATGTCCCGTGAAAACCTTTTGTATGATGCAATGTTTGAAAACGGTTATAGTCCAAGTAAAAACATTTGACCTGGTTCTCTATAACCTTGGCTCTGATACCACTCTGTAACACCCCCAAATTGGGTCGCAGCGGAATAATGTGTATCCGGGAGCGTTACATTACAGATCAATAGCACAAGATATGAGAACGACCTCAAAAAGAGTCGTTTAAAATACGATACATTGGATTTATTGAAATCGTTTGATACAAAGCACGAAGGCTTAAATAGTTCAACATTTGAAATAAAGATTCTAGATCATAACAATCGTCCCGAAATATAATGACTCCAAATCTTTATGCATGACACCCAAAAGACTATCCCAATGTATCTTGTGCACCTCGTGCATCATTGACCTGAGAAAAACATGCTTAAAACGTCAACATAAAGTTGGTGAATTCATAGGTTTATGTAAATGAAATGTAGGACCGTAAGATTTTCAAGTGTATGATAATGCAACATATGCAAATATCACAAATGTGATTACATTTCCCTAAGCTCATGACACCGAAGCTCAACATGTATGAATGCAATATAATTATTGCCATGTTGCCCGTGATGATGTTCTAACCCGCAACATCCGAATCCAACATGGTATACATCCGTTGGTTCACTCCGTGACACCAGTGAGAGCTACTCACCCGGATGGGGATGTCAACCCCAATAGATCTATTTATAACATTCGCGCTCATACAAAGTAATTGACAGTTCATGATAATGGGCTCAAAGGGTTATCGCTACTTAGGCAAACACGTAATCATGATAAAATGTACACTTACGTCCAATTTGTAAAACAAAGCATGTTTCTCACCCCAAAAGATATAAAACATTTATCCAAAATGAGTAAAAGTGGGGCTATGAACTCACCTCAGCAGGTAGTTCCTTGCAGTTGCAAATATACTCAGGTATAGAAATTAGTACGCCGTCAAATACCTAAGTAAATACGGTACGTCTTAGTCCATCACTTTAGAGTATGACATATAAGTAAATTTCATGACAATGCTTAGTTTATTTAACTCATTATATGTATACTATTATCACTGGTGGTAATAAGTCCATTAAAAGAATAGTTGATTTACTCGTTTACTCTCAGGAAAGAATAGTTGGTAATAACTCATTATATGTATACTCGTTTACTCGTTTACTCGTTTAATCACTTTAATGATGTTTAGTTAAATTACACTTTTAATCCAACTTCATTCAACGCACTCCCTTAAGTTTGAAATGAGTCAAAAAAGGGTCCCTAGATTTGTAAAATTAATATTTTCAGTTTACACCTTCTAGTTTACATTTTGACACATTTAGTCCTAAATTTTGTAAAGACTACATTCTTAACCCGTTTAAGTCCTAACAAGTGGCTATAGGCTCTCCTTAATTCCAATAAGCCATATAAGCTATTTAAGCTTGCAAATAAGCTCGGATGAGCTTATTTGGGCTTATTGGGCCTTAAAGTCCATTTAAAAGCCCGATAACCATTTTAAAGCTCAAAACATTTCCAATTTGGGTCCATTCTCATAATCAAGTTTTATTAAGTCCACAATTAGTATATAAGCTGTTTTAGAGCTTATAAATAATCCGTGATCCCTAATGGGCCTATTGGGCCTTATGTGCTATTTCGAAAATAGGCTAAAAAAATCCAAATAAGGTTTGATTCATTTACACTAGTTTCCATCGGTTCGTGTTCACTTTTAATAAGTCGCATAAGCTTATTTAGCTTATAAATAATCCACGTCCCCATGGTGGGTTGATGGGCCGCTAAGTGGGCCTCGTAAATGGGTAACGAGCCCATTTAGCTCAAAATTATTCTTAACAGGCAACTAGTGTAAATTTGGATTATTATATCATACTACTATAACCCTTAGTAACTAAAGCAACATTTAATTTGACTCCTCACAACTTGCATGTCAAACAGTAGGTATGTCCTATGACATATATTCGTTTCGTCTTTCGTCAAAGACGCGGCTAATGCATGCTTCCTTTTACGAGCAACAGTTTTAGTTAACGAAGTATATGTTGCAAAATATGTATTCATGCATGTGTCTAGCTAAGTTAAACATTTTTATCCTCACAACTAACCATAAATGTCTCTTAACACAAGCTGTTATTTGACACACGAAGTTATAAGTGCTCGCGATGAACAGGGTCGTAACCATGCACATTCGCGTCCTTGTGGCTTATGCCACGCATATATGTCGTGGTTAAAGAGTCGAGTTTACGAGGTCGTTCAAGCCCATGAGTACGTGACATGCATGGTTGGATCCCATGCAGGTTCACGTCCTTATGACATACCTGAACGCAAACGTGACCCATTCTGCTTATATGCATAACTAGAAACGAATACGAATTATAAAAGTGAATCGAGAGGAGGTCTTACAATGGTCCTAAGAATTTGCGAGAGGCGAGTAAAATGCTTATAACCAACCGTAAGCACCCTTAACCTTCAAAAGCTTTAACCAAACCGAATCCTTAACTCGTTCTTTATCGACCCACCTTGCTTGTAAGACCCCTTTACTTGAAAGTATTGATTGCGAATTTAAACAACCCGAGAGAAGGGCCTGGTGTGATGTTTTTAGGCGTTGGGTATGTGACTTCAGAAGGTGACAGTGAGAGTATATGATAGATGTGAGCTTGAGAAAACACTAGTCCAAGGTGTCCTTATATACTTCAAAAGAATGGCATGCATAGTGTTGTTTCTTGGGGTCACGTTCATTTGCCAAGCCATTTCTTGCAAAGAATATCTTGGACTTAACATAATCAATGAACATGGAATAAAAGTTGGTTACTGTTTGTGTTGTGTGGGAAGCAACAATTGGAGAATTGGCAGCCATAGGTTTCACGTGGGGTTGGGGTGGGTATAAAAAGTAGGACAATGATTTTGTTCAATGGATAATAGAGTTAAGCTAGAAATATTATTTGCTCCTTGAACCATTCGGCTGAAGAGCTAGGAGTACTAAATTGTAGGGACTCTTATTTTATGGTCACTCTAATTTCCTTGTATTTACATAGTAAATTTTCTTTTGTAGTTTGTTTTTAAAAGCTTCTATTAAATTTTAATAATCAAACGTGATCAATTAACTTGTCTTGATGGAAAACATGAACCTATTGACGAGAATAAAAAGGTTCAAATAAAATTCTATAGGTTTAGGCTTACTTAATGACAACGATTAATGTTCGCACCATTTTACTAATGAGATTTATACGAAAGTGACAATATGATCCTGGTAAATAAAGAAAATGTATAAACTAGGATCGAATATGACCTGAAAAACACGGGGTGTTATAATATTGAGTGTTCTATTTTTTTTAGGGCCAGAGTACCTGCATCATGGTTGCAAGCCTCCAATAGTGTATAGAGACATCAAGTGTACCAATATCTTACTTTATGAAACATTTCAGGCAAAACTGGCAGATTTTGGATTGTCTAAAGCTTTTTTGACTAAAAGTGGTACTCATATTTCAACAGCCGTTGCTGGCACTCCTGGGTACCTCGACCCTGAGTAAGTCTCCCTAATCTTATTTATAAAACTTATACTTACCACAATAAGAAACATATGGATTTAGCGAAAGAGGATGTGATTTAGAAACAACCCTTCTTAAGTTTAGAATCTTAACGTTATTTACCCATGGGTAATTTGGTATATATACAATAAGAACTCTGGGTTGCAGGTACTACACATCAAAAAGATTGACAGAGAAAAGTGACGTGTATAGCTTTGGGGTTCTGCTTCTTGTGATTGTTACAAGACAACCAGCAATAACCAAATATGACAATGACAACATACTGTTGGAATATTCAAACTAACAAGTATATTTATGTGTTTCTTGTTACTCTATGTACATGGACCAATTTTGTATATTTGGAAGTTACTTCCAAAGTATTGTGCCTCTTCTATCAAGTTTATATCTGGAGGGTCTAAAGTGAAAGATGTGTGCCTATAAAAGGAAAGTGTTACCGTTGGGGTTTAATAACTTCGATCACTATCTTTGTCTCTCCCTGTCTCTTGATCATTGTTCATATGGTTTGATCCCTTTTGCCACAGCCTCTCCATCTCTCTCACGTCATCCACATACTGTGAGAGATGGATGATGATTAGGTGGAAGGACGATTGTATTATTTATGTTTGAGTGTTGAGTGATTATTGTTGTGAGGAAGGGTGGATCTTCCTAGAAGGGACACCCTTACATTTCTGTTGTAATCGTTGGCTAGCACCAGTTTGGGGACTAGTCTTATTGTATCTTTGATTTATAATAATAAATATCACAAAGGGGAGGTTGGTTGTGTGATAATCAGAGGTGTTCCTGGTATTGCCTTAAGTATTTTTACACATACACATAAGTCAATTAGTCAACTTAAAGCTAGGAAACGGTGACATCAATAACATTGTTGATCCGAGACTATTGGGAGATTTTGATATAAATTCAGCATGGAAGGCAGTAGAACTGGCAATGGCATGTGTTTCCCACACACCCAGCAGAAGACCAACCATGAACGGAGTGGTGATGGAATTAAATGATTGTTTGGCGGCAGAAAGAGCTCGTCAAGAGACCAATCCAAATAATATAACTGGACTTATGCCCCTTGATATGGAGAGTGCATAAGATCTAAATACAACATAGTGAATAAAAAACACATTATTATCTAAAATTCCTGTAATGCTTTATTTCTATGTGTGCTACATGAGTCTGATTGTTGTAGGAATGTATTTGCTTAAGGTGTAAGAGATGTTGTTAACTTGATGTGTTGACTTGACTTCGATATCTCTTTTATTGTTCATATACAGCTCACACACAAATGAATATAGAGCTAAACTAAGTGTGGTTAATAGTAATTTGACTGCTAATACATTCATTATTAACAAAATCAATATGTCCTTAGTGAAACAAAATATTAAGTGGCTTTGTAAGCATAATTTTGACCTTAAAACACAAAGAAGATGATGCACCTAAAGCAAACGATGATCCGTCTGAACTTCACATACTCTCATCATTCACCTCTCATGATCAAATGCAAACATCACATTGTACTCGATCACAAAAAAACATACTAATCAAGAAATGACGAGATATACAATAATCAACACTAAAAATTTACCACTATGAGTTAAATGCGTTTCGGGTTGACCCATTTAACCTGTTTTATATACAAAAGTTCGCAAATTACACGGGTTAAACGGGTTCCATTTAACTGTATAATCAAATATAAATAATTTTTAATTTATGAAAAAAACTTAAACGGGTTGACGGGTCAACCTGCTTAATTTATTCCTAACCCGAACCTGTTTAATAAACGGGTTAGACAGATTAACCCGAACCCGACCCGAACTATTTAGACTCAACGTTAATTTTCGTGTTGGTTTTGGGTCGGGTTTCGTGTCCGGTCACAAATTGCCACCCAGGGTCGTCTCTAAAATTTAAAAAAATTTGTAGGCCCTGTGCGAAATTATACAATGAGACATTTTGAGAAGAAATGTTATATATAAAATGTCATTATTTATAAGATATAATGCAAATTAGTCATTTAAACGTTTAACATATCGTTAAGGGACAAATTTTGAGGCCCCTAAAAATTTTAAGGCCCTGTGCGATCGCCCAACCCGCACACCCTCAAAGACGGCCCTGTTGCCACCCCTACCACTATCTATACGACTATATACACTATTTATATAAACCGTGGCACCGCGCACTATTGAATATAAAACTAAACTAACTGGAATGATAAGGAAATTGGCCTCTACAGTGTGCATAAGTAAGGAATTCAACAAGTCCTTAGTGATTGCTAACACGAAGTAAAGATATACACATGTAATTGCAATATTGACATAATTAAAACATGAAGTTATACCTGAATCATATGATCTCTTGATCTTCACATATTCTAATCGACTCATCTCTCACGATCAAACTCAAACAACGCACACTCGACCACCAAATCACACAATAGACAATAGACACACACAAACACACACAGTAATCAATCTATAATAAGTCTAAGTATAACTAAAACCAAAACATTTTCCACTCTCTTATACATTTGTTCATATATACAGCATCAAAATTAAGTAGAATTATCAGGTGATTGAATGCTAATTATTAGCGGTTTATATGAGTTGTCATTGTTATCTTGTTTGTCAATCATGAGTTTTCATAGTTATCATGATGTGTCAATCATGAGTTGTCATAGTTATTTTGGGCTCAAGCCCATCCCCTTTGTATCTATAAATACTATGTACATTGGAGAGAATGAGGCAACAAATCAATCATCCCTCCAATGGGGTTTATCAATTCTAATATGGTATCAGAGCCCTAAAACACCCACAAAAAACAATCTACTAAAACATCCCTAATTGCCGCCACACAAAATTTTCTTTTTGTTTCGTTTCATGCCTTCTGCTACTACTAGCCCTTAATTAATTTTTGCATTAAATTTGCCTTGGTGTTGTTGCGCTTGTTTACACCACTTTAATATCCTTATGATATCAATCACTTTAACTACATTCACATAGTTATTGTTGCTGCTGATTTAATTTTTTTGTTAGTAAAGTTATCGTCGCGTCGCTGCTAGTTTCCTTTCGCATAATCATTGCCACTGCTGATTTACATTTTTAATATTCATATTTTTTAATAGTTATCTTATATCAAGTAACATGATGTATGGTGTTATGAATGGTTTAACTCGGTTTCTATGGCCGTGGACCAGCCCAGCTCCTATGGCCATACCACTGGTGCCTTATGTATACCCGTAAGCAGGTCACGACCCATCTAGTATTCCAGCCCAAGTTCAAGCTTTGCTAACCCAACAACCACCTATGCATTACTATGGAGTGCCTGCTGTAATTCCTACTTATGCTCATGGTATTCCACATGCATTTCATACTATGACTGCTTAAGATCCCTCTTGGAATATGGATACCGGAGCATCTTCTCATTTAGCGGACAATACAGGTATGCTCACTTCTTTTAGTAATTCAAGCATTTATCCATCAGTATTTGTTGGCAATGGTAACTCTATTCTTGTCACTCATACCGGACATAGCTTCTTGCATACATCTTCTAAGCCTCTTCAACTCAATCATATTCTTGTCACACCTCACATAATTAAGAATTTAATTTCATGTCGTAAATCAAAGTTGTCTGCTTTGTGTCATGCATGTCAATTAGGTAAACATGCTAAGCTTCCGTTTAATAATTCTGAGTCTTCTGTTCATTCTGTGTTTGAAATCATTCACTCGGATATATGGACATCACACCAATTCCGAGTGAAAGTAGAATTAAATATTATGCTATATTCTTAGAACTACGTTCCACACCTTGCATCTTTCTTGGTTACCCCGCCAATCATCGTGGTTATCTGTGTCTCGACTTAGCCTCTAATAAAATTATTATTTCAAGACATGTGCGGTTTGATGAAGACGTTTTTCCATTTAAAAATCTTACGTCTTCCAATAAACTAACATATGATTTCCTTTTACCACCTATACAAACTACATCCAATGTTCCCACCACTGAACCATTTGTCTAACACATGGATGAACCAAACAACCGAATCCCACCATAACCCGATACCCATCCATCTCATAGCTCAACACCAATCCCAACTTCGACCTAAACACAATCACATGCCCAAACGGTAGATAGACATACTCCAATTCTTATAAATAATTCATCACAAACTATGCCTACCCATCCTATGGTCACTCGCGCTAAAGCTTGCATTTTTAAACCGCTTCAATGTATGAATTGTCATGTTACCACTACTTCACCGCTTCCTCGCTCTAATGTTCATGCTCTTTGTGACCCTAACTAGAAAGAAGTTATGTTAGATGAATATAATGCTTTAATTACTAATGGAACGTGGGTCCTTGTATCCCGTCCAGCCAACGTTAATGTGGTTCTTTCTATGTGGCTTTTCAAACATAAATTTAATGTAGATGGCTCATTAAGCAGGTATAAGGCCCGTATTGTTGAAAACGGACGCAACCAACAGCAGGGTATTGACTGTGATGAGACATTTAGTCCGGTTGTTAAACCGGCTACCATTCGTACTGTTTTGAGTCTTGCAGTTTCTCCTAACCAGCCCATTCATCAGCTTGATGTAAAGAATGCTTTTCTTCATGGTCACTTATCTGAGACTATTTATATGCATCAACCTCCTGGGTTTGTTGATCCTAATAAACCTGATTATGTTTGTCATCTACAGCGGTCTTTGTATGGGCTTAAGCAAGCCCCGCGTGCTTGGTTTCAGCTCTTTTCTAGTTATGCTAAACGAGTTGGTTTTCAGCATAGTAAAACTAACTCCTCTTTATTTTTCATTCATCGAGGATCTGACATTGCTTACTTGCTGCTTTATGTGGATGATATTATTCTTACAACATCATCTTCAGCATTTTTACAGTGGATAATTGCTTCCCTCCACAATGAGTTCGCTATGAAGGATCTTGGTTCACTCAATTAATTTTGGTTGTATTTCTGCTCAGCGATCGACATCTGGCTTGTTTTTGTCTCAATCAAAATATGCAGAGGAAATTCTTGAGCGAGCCCATATGCAAAATTGTAACCCGTGCCGAACCCCTATTGATACAGAGTCCAAGCTTGGTTCGGATGGTATCCGTCAACGACCCAACCTTATATCGCACCTGTCTGGAGCTCATTCAGTATCGTTACCAATACTCTCCCAAAAACATATCTTATGTTGTCCAGCAGGTCTGTCTTTATATGCATGACCCTCGTGATCCGCACTTTACTGCTTTGAAGCGTATTCTTTGCTATGTTCGTGGTACTCTTGATTATGGCCTGCAGCTTCATGTATCATTTACTACTAAACTTAGTGCATATACTGATGTTGATTGGGCTGGCTGCCCTATTACCCGTTGGTCCACATCCGGGTATTGTGTGTTTCTTGGCGACAATCTTTTATCATGGTCTGCGAAATGTCAGGTTACCTTGTCTCGTTCTAGTGCTGAAGCTGGATATCGTGGTGTTGCAAATGTTGTTGTTGAGACTGCTTGGATCCGTAATTTACTATGTGAACTTCATACACCTCTATTTACTGCTATCTTAGTCTATTGTGACAATGTTAGTGTTGTCTATATGTCTGCAAATCCGGTTCAACATCAGCGTACGAAACATATCGAGATTGACATTCATTTTGTTCGTGACTTTGTTGCTTTGAGACAAGTTTGTGTTCTTCATGTCCCTTCAAAATTCCAGTATGCAGATATTTTTACGAAGGGCATACCCACTACTTTATTTATTGAGTTTTGCTCCAGCCTGAACATCAGAAGATCTCCCGCTCACACTGAGGGGGAGTATTAGCAGTGTATATGAGTTGTCATTGTTATCTTGTTTGTCAATCATGAGTTATCATAGTTATCATGATGTGTCCATCATAAGTTTTCATAGTTATCTTGGGCTTAAGCCCATCCCCTTTGTATCTATAAATACTCTGTACATTGCAGAGAATGAGGCAAGCAAATCAATCATCCTTCCAATGGGGTTTATCAATTCTAATACTAATGTGCGCCATAACACAAAAGGCCTTTGGCCTAGCGGTATGTGAGTGTCTCATCAATATAGAGGTTGTGGGTTTAAGTCTCATTTTGGAGACATATGAGATAGAATTTGTGAGATAGGTGGTATAAGTTGTAAAACATTTGTCGTTCTAGAAAAGAAAAAAATGTGCGCCATAACTAACGATCGCAAACGGAACATGATGATATATATAGTACCTCTGTAAATTGATTCAATTTGGATATCTTTGTATAGTTATCTAGGTTTAGGTTATGAGACATTGCCATTGAAATTTCGTGTGGCGCATGTTTTACTGTTGGTGTATTTGGATTAGTCTATGATGTAGTGAAAATAACGAAATAACAAATTGGATCTATTGATTCAAATGAATAACAGAAACAATTCTTCCAAATATCGTTGATTCGAAAGGAATATCGATAGTTAGGCAAAATTCTTAGCAAAACTGCCAAAAATAAACTTTGCATATATCATTGAACTGAATAGCCAGGGTTACAAAACACTTATTAAACAGGAAACAAAACTGAAATGGGCCTTAAAAGACAAACGGGCTAAAAACTAGCCTAAAAACAAAAATCCAAAAATACCCGAAAAAACATAAAAATGCAAATAACTCATAAAATAAAGTGTTTTGTGGCTCGAAACGGAGTCTCTAAGCTCAAGTTATGGCACTTTGAAAAAATGTATTTTCTTCACACGATGTTGGGCCTCCAAAAACAAAAAGGGCCCTTTCCTCAACACTTGGGCCTGCATCAGTCTATGATTACACCTAATAAAGAAAATTGTGTCCCTCACTTTTTTGTTTGTAAAGAAACATTGAGGATCTCAATCCAGGTTTATAATATAATTTTAGGTTATGTAAAAATTTTAAGTAAACTTACCTTTTGAAGAAGTTTGGGTTCAAATGTTGCCGTTTGACACGTTTCTAGTAATTTTGTTCTTAAAAGGTGTAGATAGTTAAGGCGTGAAAAGGATAACTCTAAACTAAACAAGTTGAACTCTGGTTTTTGTTCTTTTGTAATCAAGTATCAAATCAACACCAAGAACACTGATTATGCACTCAACCAACCCCTCCACGTGCATTATTTTATTACTAAAAGTACAAGAAGATAAGTTCACAAATATGCGCTCACCAAACGAATACAAAAGACTAGGATAATCCCTACTAGGTGGATCTTATCAACCTCACCACAATTACTCTCACACAGAATAAAGCTTGATTGAATAAAGAGATCAATCAAGCTATGATACAGACTAGAAGATATGATATCTAGATGATATCAAGAACATACAAAGAATGAATATAAACTGAGAAAGACGAAAGCAAAAGTGATCGGAAAATAAACAAAACTATGAAACCCTAGCTGATGGCTAAGTATATATAGCCACAACTTTCATTCAATCCCTTGCACTTTGAGACTTGACAAAATTGAGCTCAAACATTTCTCTTCATAGAACAACTTTAATCAACTGGCAGACTTGGTCCCTCACATTTAGTTTGACCACAACTTGACTTTATCTTGAACCTCCCCCTTCAAACTGAATGTGTGACATTTGTTATTTGAACCATTACAAGATGTCTTTCCTGCAAACATATCAAACATACCAAGTTTTCCACAAAACAGTCAATGCTGAACAACACCAAGACATTTGGTAAATATCTCAGCAACTTGTAAATCAGTATGTATCTTCATAGTTTTAATAACACCAACAGAAAGTTTCTCTCTTACTAAATGCACATCAATTTCAAAATGTTTTGATTTCTCTTAAAAAAATAGATTTGTTGCTAACTGAATAGCATAATTGTTATCAAAAAATAAGTCAACTGGGTATAAACTTGACATACCAAGATTGTGCAACAAGTTTCCCAACCATATAGTTTCACAAGTAGCAGAAGCCATGCTTCTATATTCAGCCTCAGTTGAACTTTTTGATAAAGTAGCTTGTTTCTTACTTTTCCAAGAAACCAAAGACTTACCTAAAAACACACAATATCCACTAACAGACTTCCTAGTCTTTGGACATTTATCCCAATCAGCATTAGAAAAAACTCTTAACTTTAAATCAGATACTTCATCAAATTGAATCCCCAACCCAGACGGCCCTTTTAAGTATCTTAAATCTCTTAGAGCAGCTTTCATATGAGACTGTAAAGGGTTATGCATATGTTGACTTAAACAATGAACTGCATAACTAATATTTAGGCTGGTATTGGTTAAGTAGATAAGCTTACCCACCAATTTTTGATAACTGGTGAAGTTTTTCAAATACTTATCACCTTTTGGCTCAATATGATTTAAAATAGTATTTTCTAGTAAAGGAATATCAACAGGTCTTGTAGCTAACTGACCATACTCATATAATAACTCAAAATAGTACTTCCTTTGAGTCATACATAATCCTTTGTCATTTTCCAAAACCTTAATCCCAAGAAAATATTTTAACTTTCCTAAATCCTTATAAGAAATTTTAAACTCAATAAGCTTTTAAACTCATCAATCTCTTTATCATTGTTACCACTAATCACTATGTCATCAACATACACAAGCAATGCCACAAAACTTTTACCTCTTTGTTTAACATACAAATAATAGTCAAATTTGCTTTGTTTGAAGCCATGCTCATCCGAGGCAGTGGTGATGTCATAGGGCTAGCTTCAAACCATACAAAAACTTGTTTAGTTTACAAACATTCCCTTTTTCAACATTTTCATAAACTTGTGGCAGATTTATATAAACATCCTCATTCAAGTCACCATAGAGAAATGCATTGTTAACATCAAGTTGATATAATGGCCAATTTTTATTAACACCAATACTTATTAAGCATCTAACTGTTACCATTTTTACAACAGGACTAAAGGTTTCCTCATACTCTAACCCTTCTCTTTGACTGAAACCTTTAGCAACTAATCTTGCTTTATATCTATCAATATCACTAGTAGACTTATACATGCTATAAATCCATTTACAACCAATAGGCTTTCTACCAGCAGGCAAATCACAAATAGTCCAAGTATTATTTTTATTCAAGGCTTCAGTTTCACTATTCATATCATCAATCTAATTAGAACTAGACATAGCATCTTGGTAACAAGAAGGTTCAACGGATTTATTCAGATTGGTAGAAAAACAAAGATTAGTCTCACCAAGCATAGAATAGCACACAAACTTCTCAATACCATATCTAAGACTAGAATTAACCACATAATCATTTAGTTTAGCAGACAACCTAGTTGGTCTGCTAAACCTTCTTAGCTTAGGTTTCTGCACATCCTCATGACCAATAACTTTCACATTTTGGGCTGCTCCAGAATTGTTATCAGAAATATTACCCTCGGATGAGCTTTCATCATCAAATTAGGTTGCTGTGTTTTCTTCCTGATACATAGGAAATGTAGTATATGATGTATCATGTCTGGAAAAAGGAACACTACCATCCACAACCGATGTAGCCCTTCCTTCATCATAGGGACTTTAAGACATTTGGTTATCAAAGAAACTCAAGTGTTCTTTTTTCACAAAAGAGTAACCAATCAATACACATTTTCCAGACTTTTAAGAAAATTTTTCATGATTATTAAAAATAGTTGAGAAACAAAGACACCTAAAACATCTCAAGTGGGAAAGACTAGGTTTTCTTTAAAAACCAGCTCATGTAGACACTTAACCTTTAAAATAGAGGATGGCACAATGTTAATAAGATAGACAACAGTCAGAATACAATCAAACCATAATTTCAAAGGGTTTCCCCCTGTAACATAAGACTCCTTGCAACATTGAGCAAGTGTTTATGTTTCCTTTCAATAATCCCATTCTATTGAGGAGGATGGGCACAAGAGTTCTGATGTATAATATCTAAATTAGAAAATGTTTTATTCATTTTATGATTAACAAACTCAGTACCATTATCAGATCTAACAATTATTAGCTATACCTCAATTTGATTATTCAGCAGATTTATTAAAGATACTAACACATCAAAAACCTCATCCTTGGTTTTTACCAAGTACACCCAAAAAGCCCTAGAATAATCATCGACCACAGTAAGAAAATATTTGTATCCTTCTCTGCTATGAACTCTATAAGGACCCTACAAATCCAAGTGAACAAGTTCACCAAGAGACTTTGATTTGCGATTAGACAAGGGAAAAGGATCCCTTGTTTGTTTAGCATTATTATAGACATCACAAACAAACATATAAGAAGACTTGGAAATATCCAAATCATTATGTAAAATAGACATGACTTGGTCAGAAGGATGACCAAGTCTATTTTGCCATATTAACTTAGAAACATGAAAACACATAACCATATTAGACTTACCAACAGAATTATCTTTAATCATATCAAATAAGTACAAACCACCAGACTCACTACCATTCCCCAAAATTCTCTCATTTTTCAAGTCCTGAATGTAACACTTATCCTCATCAAAACCAACATACATTTTACTATCCCTTATCAACTTATTATCAGACAACAAACTAACACAATATCCATGAACAACAAGGATATCATAAAGAATGACATTATTAGACAATTTAAGATTCCCAACATGACTAATAGTATAAAGAGTTCCAATTAGGTGACCCACTGTGATTTTAAGACTAGTAATGTCAACAGCATTAAACATGTCAACAATGGAAATAGTTAGATGTTGATTAGTACCTGAATCAATGATCCACTACAAAGTTATAGTTTGAGCATACAACTTTAAGTTGGCATAATAAAATCTAGAAAAATTAATATTAAACCAGACATTACCATTAAAGAATGAATCCTTACCTGTCATATTGGCATGTATGCTTCCAGAACTATTATCATTGATCAAACATTACAGCTTTTACATCTGTTCAGAAGTAAAACCAGAAGAAAGACTAGAAGAAGATTGTTTATCATTAACTTTAACATCAGTATTAGCATTGAAACTATGTTTTCCAATATTAGCATTTCTTTTGAAACCATGTGGAAAACCAATAATTTCATAACGTTTGTCAATAGTATGACCAATTTTACCATAATTTTTACAAATTATACTAGGATTAGGCCCTTTATTGACATTACTATTAGAAGAAGACCCTCTAGTGTTATCGCTGTTACTTTTATTATTAAAATTCCTTCTATTGTTGTAAAATGTTTTAGCAGCAAAAGAAGAAGCATTACGTTTTAACTTAGACACACCAGAGGAATCACCCTTATAGGATTCTTCTCTAGAAATAATAGTATAGGCATCTTTCACCTTAGGGAGAGGATCCCTAGTTAAAAGAGCATTCTGATGGGCTGATAACGGTCATCCAGGCTCATCAAAAACTGCATTAGCTTCATAAGCTACTGATGCAGTTTAGTTAGAGCATCAAATTCTCTCCAAAGAGAGTTAAATATATGATAATAATTAGCAACTGAACTACCACCTTGTTTAGGATTATTAATTTTTTGAAGCAAATTAAAGATCACAGAACCATCAACCTTATCATAAATGCTTTCAAGCTCTTTCCAAACAGAATTAGCATTATCAAAATACACCAAACCCATATAAACATCTTGAGAAACAAAACTCATAATCCAAGTAAGAATAATAGCATTACACCTATCCCATTAAGTAGATAAAACATCACTAGTACTGTAAGAAGCTTTTAAACAAGTACCATCAACAAAACTGACCTTATTTCTAGCCTGTAAAGTAAGTTTCATAGAACTAGCCTAAATTCTATAATTCTCAGTACCAAGCAACTTAAATGAAAAAAGCACCAATGGTGATTACATTAATATAAAAAAAAATAGGAAACCCTAACAACCCACTGGTGATTCTGACGATTCCATAATCCTAACCACCCTTACAAAATCAATCGATCCCTTCCTTATCTATTGCAGTCCTATAGTTATCTTGATTACAACTTTGTTTTAATCCAAAATTATAGCGTTATGTACTAGGCTTTTTAGGGTTTTGATCATATTTTTATCTTTAAGGTTTCGTTAAGAATTTTATTGTTCCTAATCATAATTCTCTTCTACTCGTATGTTTCTATACGTTTAATTTGATTATGTAACACCCCCAAAATCAAGTAGCAGCGAAATGGTAACAATGGGGTGCTATGTCAAAGTACAACAATCAAGATATATAGTAAACACCATATATTGGAAAAAAACGTTTAAGACAAGATTACATCGATGCCATAGCAAAATAACAGAGTTTATACATTAGGTCCCATATGTTTTAAAAGATTAAATAAACATTTCAACGTAACATTATTTTATTAAACAAAAAGCTTCATAATACACAAAGATGACTTAATTTTTAAAGATAAAAGTTCCTTGAATATAGATCAAACAAAAACACAAATCTGTATTCATTGATATCTGCCACGGCTCCCCTCCAATCTTCATACCCTAGGACCTGAAATTACATGCTAAAAGTCAACACAAAGGTTGAGTGAAATCATAGGTTTATCGGTAAAAAGGGTGGACCACAAGATCAAAGTAATAGTAGACTCTGAAACACATTCAGGTCAAAACGTTATTATTGCACAAAGCTCATGGACCCTAAGCCTTAACTAGATTGTGAAGATAATAATTAAAAGCGAACGCATAAAACTCTAAAAATGAATAATGAAATTTATTAAAGTTGAAAATAACCTGAAAATAAGAAATGTTACAGTGGGGATTGTCAGTCCCGATAGATCTATCCACAACACTCGCGCTTACTACAATAGCAATTAACGGTTCATGATAAATAGGGACTTCACGGCAATAAGGTAACTTAGCAATAATATTCAGGCAGTAATCTGGATAGCATACACTTTGTAAACACTTTGAAAACACTTAGAAAAACACTTGTGTCCAATAGTAAAACAAGCAATGTAATTCACCCCGTAGATTTTGTAAAACAATCACGTAGTAAAAAGGGGGCTATGAACTCACCTCGAGTGAATGGTAATCAACAAGTATTCACAATAGAAAAATGCGTCACGAAGGAATCCGAAGGCAACCTAATCCAATATAGGTCGTATAAGTACTAAACACTTTGATTATTTATAGGTCGTATAGCTCATCATACTATCGTTCGGGCTATCATAATTAAGAGGTCATGTAGTGACGTATGAGGAGCTAGGACACTTTAAATCGTAAATCCAACAACTCGTCGATACGCCACCCCGAAGAGGCCTCATTATGAAACTCCCTAGTAATATAGTACTTTGATTAACTAATACCACATATAATTCTATATAGCTACATCACCATCTAATCGTTTTAGTGAAATCATATTTATAAAGTAAAAACGTTTATAAGTATACTTTAGTAAAACTGGCGTAACTTTCTCGTTTTAAGTCTGTTTCTTTCGTTTCTTACGTCCACGCCTTCGTATTAAGACGAGTTATCAAAATATAACATTTTCAAAATTTGAGTTTTTTTGATGAATAGTGATTTTACTGTTCATAACAGTTATATATTTATTTTTATAGATTTAGTTATCGTAAATCTCGTAAATGTCGTAACTTATTCGTTTTAACTCCGTTTTTAGCGATTCTTTCGAGCACGTCTTCGTATTTAAAAGTTTTATCGATTTATTGATGTTTTAAAAATATAAGTTTCTGTGGTGAATAGTAACTTTTATAAAAATAGTTTTATAAAAGTATATATTTAACGTAAACTTGAAATCGTCGTATCTTTTTCGTTATAAATCGGTTTTTCGAGTTTCTTATCATTTTGGAATCGTCATGAGACGTACTATTTTTATAAAATATAAAATCCATGTCCAAAAATTCGGACCAAAACAGCCCCTTATATATCTTTTGAGTTTATTTGTATAACTTTGTTTTTATATACTTTTTAACTACATAAATTACCACAAGTCTTCCAAGACTTATTATATACTTGTCTTACATATTATAAAGTTCATGATCCATATTTATATCCATATAACATGTGTACAAGTTCATAAAATCATGTTTACAAGAAAAATTCACTTTTACAAGTTAAACATATCCTAAGTGGTGATTTACTATATAGAACTCATATATGCATAAAATGATGAATGTAAAGACATAAAGAGTTTTAGATGACCTTAGAGTGATGTAATATGGTGACCAACACAATCTAAACCCTTGTTTAGATTACAAACCAAAGCTTGCACAATCAAAGAAACCCTAAACTTAGTTTAAGCCTTAAGAATGCCTAACCAAGCCTTCAAACTTCCATGGTATGCCTTAGATATGATGTGTGAATGTATGTAAAGGTGTTAATAAAAGATTGTATGAATTGTTCTTGTAGATCTTTTTGGGACGTGGGGTTTTACAAGGAAAGGAGGAATATGGTTTTGATTTTTTTTGTAAGAGAAAGACTTGTGTGTTTATTTCTTGTAAAGTGCAAGTAACATATGTGATATAAGGCTAGATAATGCAAGTAAATAAACAAAGACCAAGACTTATGATCTTATAGGGGGGCGACATTATTAGCATGAAATGGGGAAGACTAGTTAGTCCTTTACTAACTCTTGTAAGTGTACATCTATTGACCATTTAATACTTATGTTTCTTTGTCATGAAAAAGTAGGGATCATCCCCATGAATTAAGGATGACATGGAAAATCAACATCTAGTTCATTTTGATGGAAATTGAAAGTATACTTGAAATATTGAAAGTATAAAGTGTAGATAATGTAAGTTGTAGTTTCTATTTAAAGTATATACTTGAAATTTGTAAGGTCTTGCTTATTTCTTTTAAAGTGGGGCGTCCCATTGTATAAGTGTGGGTAAAGTTTTATAAACCCTGATCATTATAAATAAAAATGGTTATTTGTTGAAGCGTAGATAAATTTTGATGGTTCCGGGTATGCCTAAATGTATTTAATTGCGAAACGTAATTATTTTACGTAACCATTAAAAATAAAATATAAAAAGTTGATTATTACTTTAGTAAAAATAAGCTTGACGAAAACTTTAATTCGTTTGGTGTCTGTTTACGCTAATTGATAATTTATAGCTTACGCGATTTAACTTAACTATTAAAATTAAAAGTAAACGCTTACGAGAAAAAAAATAATTAGTAAAATAGATGACGTCGTAAATGACCTGAAAATACGGAATGTTACAGGCGGCACCCTTAGTGATAAGGGGACCGGCCTAGGAGCTAAGGGGGTCGGCCAGACAAAAATGCTCATCAGCTTGCCTATAAATACTGGACTGTTCCCTATTGATTTTATCACCTTTTGAACTCATTCTTTTCTGTCTAAAATCAATCCACATATCACCAACAATCCTTTGATAATTTAATCTTAAGCTTTTGTTTCTAAGTGATTCAAGCTTAATTCCTCAAGTGCAAAAGAAGAATACTTCTTATCATCAAGTCAAGAAGTATTGTAGTTTTGTTTTTTTGTTATTGTGAAG